>MEIZ01000524.1:14657-26607 GCA_001723225.1 Globodera ellingtonae
TTTACGAAACGAAACAAAAAATTTTCTGCGAAACGAAATAYGAAACGAAACAGTACTGAAAAAATCCACGAAACGAAACGAAACACGAAACGCCCAAAAAGTCACGAAAAACACGAAACACGAAACGAAACAGTTTCGTCCAGCTCTGATTCAGAGTACGATCGTAAAAGGTAGATCAGCTCTGCACATTTGTCCATTTGGGCAACTGGGTCATACAACATATGTCAAAATCTTCTTTCGTTTGCACAGCTTTTAGAAACAATATTTTAGTAATTTTTTTATTATTAAATCTCTGAATTTTAATTGTTTAAATGTGCTTTTATAATAAAAGGCAATTTTTGGTAATTTAATTTAATTTTTTAAATTAAAATGAATTTTTAGCGCCCAAATAAAGTTTATTTATAGTCTACCATTTCTTAGCTAACTAATCGTTACTAATTAACGCTTTGTTATTTTATCCTTTTATCGTTATTTAAATTCATTAAAACTCGTAAAATCAGTAGTATTTTAATTATGTTATATTTTCCCCGAAGCGACGGAAGAGGCCGAAAAGGCTCGCCCTTTTGAAGCTGTACGAAAAGACAACTCCACAATAGTTTGAAATAATAAAACGCAACAAATAATTTTTTCTAAAATTTATCTGACAAAAAATTTCTATTGAATTTTTTTCTGACACGACAAAATGTATTGGCTTCTTGAAAAATTTTAGTGTACCTTTAGTGCATTTAGTCACGCACATATTGTCGATAAATTAGTACTCTATAAGTGCAGTGATGCAATTGATAAAATAATAAGTTCGGTGTTTGGTATTTACATAAAAGTTCTAAAAGTACAAAAAATTGCATAAATTGTATATTCAAACGCTGAAACGTTGTAGGACAAAATGCCATCGGGTCAAAATGGCAACCAGGCCAAAAATGGTCCAAGTGCCAAATGAGTAAAAACGTCTTTTAAAAATAACTGGCCAAATTGGCTACCGCCGTCAAAATTCCATCCATAAATGCCAAAAAATTCGCTTTTGCTACAAAATGCAGTAATTTTAACGTCCGGACAAAATAAACTACAAAATTCAATCTTTGATGAATGACCTGAACCGTCAGTTTTGGTTTTAACTAGGGTAGAGTTCCGTGGCGAAAATTTTTTCAAGTAAAATATTTTAATGATTTTTTTTGGTATAATAAGAAATTTAACCTACTCTTTTTACAAACTTTTACAAAAAAAAACATGATCAATAAAAAATATTCGGTGACGCCTATTGTTAGTCTCTCAAATCGTCGCAAAATCTTTAATCAGCTGTTGGCAAAATTTGCCGCTGGCCCACAACAGTAACCAGCTGGAGAGTGCTACAGTACCTGTTGGGATGTGACTGTTTAAATTTCAGTTTTCAAATTTTAGTAAGAATAGTATCGGAAAACCAAGATTTCTGTAATACCTAACCTGTGTCCATAAYCAATGGGTAGTAGACGAAAAACATATCAATTATTTTTTGATCACCATGGCTCGTAATGATGGGAATCTGTGTAATGTTTAAATTGGTTTTTATTGCTAATCAGAATTGCAATCAATTAGTTATGTCTATGCTTTGTTTTAAATTTACCAAAAACAGGCTTGCGACGAGTAAATGACCCAAAAAAGTTGCCAATGCATAAAACAACAATTTCTTCTTAATTTTAACACCATTGTTGTTGCCGTTTATGCTACTTTTTTTCACATGTAATTTGTATGCAACGAAAGTGCCAATGTTTAGCAAAACGCATATAACCGTAAAAATGATAGAGAAGACGGCACTAATGTAAATGATATAGTTCAGATACGGTGCCTTAATGAATATTTTAATGGAACAATCGTTTTAGTAGCAGAATAATTAATTTTGACTTTAAATGCCACAAGCTTTAAAATTAAAATTTGTGAAATTATTCGGAAAAATTACATCTCCGGCTTCGAACACGTAGAAAGTGCGGTCAGTCGTTGAATTTGGATCTTTCAATATAAGAATTGCATTCATTTTGAACATTGGCCAACACGAAAATGTTGGCACCAAATAAACAAAAATTGTTATAAATGGAAGAAATTTTTGCCATATCTTAAAATGGCCAATTGTTTGTTGCAAAAAGCCTTCTTAGGTTTAATATTAAAACTACCATATTATGTTTTATTGGCATTATGATTGTGGTCAGTCGGTTGAGCAGTATTAAAGCCGTGACCAAATTGTTCGCTTGGTACGCGTACCCAGCAAGGAATAATGCCATTACGTGCATCCAATTTGGCAATTGTAAGTAAATGGGATAAAGCACGGCACCAATTATGTTAGGCAGCCGTTTGCAGTAAAAAGAGTCCAATACGTACAGCAAATCCTGACATCTAGCTGATTAACACCTATTGATTAACTGATTCTAACTAGGTAATTTATTTCTACAACCAAAACGGCTTATGATACCTATCATTTTGAATTTATTACCGGAATTGCCCGCATAACAAAAAGCGCGTAGAATGAGTTGTGGAACTTTTTGTGCCGAACGATAGTGACAATTTCTGCGATATAAAGTGCCGTTGACGGAATTGTTATACAAATTGTTAAGTAGATAATTGGAACTTCTACTGAGAATGACCAATCGACAAAGCCCATTTAGAAATATTTTGATGCAATTATAAAACGCAACATAATTTTTTTTCTAAAATAACTCGTTTTACAAATATATGACACTCAAACGGCTAATCCAATAATTTTTTTTGTGCATTCACGCACAGCCATTGCTGATAGAAGTACTAAATTGCAGTGATGCAATAAGATAAAATAATGAGTTCGGTGTTTGGCATTTATAATTAATGTATTGGTTGATGAAATATGTTTATTATTTTAGAACGATTTGAGTAAAATAAATGTGAGATTTATCGTCTTTGAATTTAGGTAAAAATTTAATCAAAAAAATTCTAAACGAAAAATACAAACATTGTTATTTGAAATAATAAAACGCAACAAATAATTTTTTCTAAAATCTTATTTGACAAAAAATTTCTATTGAATTTCACACACGCAAACGGCAAAATTTATTCGCTTCTTGAAAAATTTTGCTTTACTTTTTTGTATATAGTCACGCACATATTGTCGATAAATTAGTACTCTATAAGTGCAGTGATGCAATTGATAAAATAATAAGTTCGGTGTTTGGTATTTGCATAAATTGTATTTTCAAACGCTGAAACGTCGTAGGACAAAATGCCAACTCGTCAAAAAGGCAACCACCGTCAAAATTCCAACCATAAATGCCAAAAAATTTGCCTTTGCTACAAAATTCAGTAATTTCAACGTCCGGACAAAATTAAAAACTTCCAAAATTCAATCTTTGATGAATGACCTGAACCGTCAGTTTTGGATTTTATAACTAGAGTAGAGACAGGACGAAGCAATTCTTTGGGGCTTTTTACATCTATTTTCTGCTATAACTTGCTAAATTTCGCATTTGAAATAACGTCTCAAAATTTTTTTAAGTAAAATATTTAAATGATTTTTTTTGGAAGCGAATGTTTTGCGAATTCTGCTTTACTTTTAGGGGGAGCGGTGCCGATAGGCGCTGCCGAGAGATTTTTGGATTTTTGACTCGATTTGTTAAGAGATTTGTAACCAAAATTTTAAACATATGGCAATTTCGAAGCTTTTTAGAAAGAGGAGGGGCCCGGCGATGCCGATAGGCACCGGCGGGAAAAAAATGAAAGTTTTAGTGAAGAAAATGTGCCTAAATTTGCAACAAAAAATCACTATTTATTAATATTAAATTTAAGGTTTAAAAGAAACATAGCAATCTAGCTTGATTGCAATTCTGATTAGCAATAACATTACAGATTTCCAATATTACCAACACCGTTGATCCGAAAACAACGACTTTTATGTACGTCTGCTACCCATTGGTTATGGACACAGGTGATAGGAATTAGTGAAATCTTAGTTTTCCGATACTATTCTTGGACCCACAAAAGTTACTGAAATTTAAACGAGTCACATCAACAGGTACTGTAGCGCTCTCCACCTGGTTACTGTTTTGGGCTAGCGGCACATTTCGCAAACAGCTGATTAAAGATTTTGCGATCCTTTGCAAAACAAAAAATATTCCCAAATATTTGTGTCGATGTAATGGAGGCGCCCCGAAACAATAATAATCGGGCAGTTTAAGGAGCTGTTGGCCATCAATTGCAGAGCAGGTTTTGAAAGTTTCGTACAACAATTGCCGCAATTTCTTAAATGATATAAAAAATAACTTTCAGAAGTTTAATCGATAATTCCATGTTTGTTTTGAATTATGGCATTAGGGTTTGGAAAAAAGTGTAAAAATGATTTTTGTTTAATGTTAATTAATTACTTGCCACAATTTAAGAAAATATATAAAAAAGTTTTGATAAAATAGATCTTTTATTTTAGGTACGTCATTTTTACAGCATTTGCTATAATCGTATTGTTTGTTTATATCAGTATTTATTTGTTTCTTTTTTAAACTAAAATTAATTTAATTATCACTTTCAAAGGGCCCTCATTTTTTTTGGCGAATTTTGTGTAAGGCGTCTCTTACTCCGCCCACACATCAATCATGAAAAGCGATGTCATTAAGCACACAAGAAAAGCAATGGTGAAGTTTATTAACGTATTTAAACAATTTTATTAAATATTTTAAGAAAACGTTGTTTTGATTTTTATTTAGTATTTCATTGAATGTGCTAACATTTTTATGATATTAAAAATACTGTGATATTTTATAAATTTATTTATTTTTATTTGACAAAATATATGCTGCAACTTTATTCGACAAGTATTGCGAACAAATTTGGGCTTACTTAATTACATTTTTTTGCTTTCTTATCATTAAAAGATATTTCAAATCTCGGCGTCCTGTATCAGACATTGACACAAAGTGTTGCCTCCTTCCTGGTATAATTAAAGGAGGTTTATTTGCTTATTTTTTGTTAGCTTGTTTTTTGAAAAAAGCACAAAAACTTATTTTACCCGTAAATTTAAGTCAGCAAATTTTTCGATTTAAGAAATGTAATAATCTATTCAAAAAAATTTAATATTTATTTCAAGGGTTTTAAATGAGTTTTTGATGCATTTGGATTTAATCATATTAAATTTATTCCACAAAATTATTAAGATTTTTTTTTGTTTATATTTTGAAAGTTTATTTGTATTCTATTTTTTATCTTTTTAAGTATAATTAATAACACTTTTAAAATATTTTTTATACAACTTTTTTTTCGATTAGGGACTTTTTAAAAAGTTTTTTTTATTAAAAAAGTTACATTGGTTTTGTTTAATAATAATGCTGTTTGCTGTTGAGTTTCACGTTTTTTTTGTTTAAAATTAAAAAATTTAATGAACATTGGACATTATGCACTAATTTCGTAGGCGGAGTCAAGATTTCCTTGCTAAACTTGTTGTGTTACCCATTTTACAATTCTCAAACCCGCTTAGGTTTTGCTTTTAGTGTTTAAATTGACTTAGGTAAACATTTCATTAAATTTAATATTTAGTTTTCTGGGCGCCGGCTCATTGCGCCCGTCGACCGCGTGCCCCGTGGGTCTGCGTGGAGCGCGCCATCGGCCCGCGCTCGCGGGTCGACAGGTCACCAATTAGGTTGGCGATTGTTTTTGTAGTAATTTTTTATTCTTTTTGAAATAATCTATTGTTATCTTCATACATATATTTTAATAGAGTAATTTCAACTGCTAAATGTTAATACACTTTTCTTTATTTTTAAAAAAGGAGGCAAACTTTAATAAAATTCTTATATTGTTCTTTTTGATTTGTAATTGTTTTAACACAATTTTAAATAGTTTTATTCCTTCATTTATTTAATTGTTTTGTACTTTAAACTTTAAAAGTTGCCATTTGTTGTACCTGATTTGTAACAGCACACCGTTTCTTCGTCCGTGCTCGCGTACTTGGCCTGTTGTTAAGTATAATTTTTTTTTAAAGTTAGATGTAATAACGCGAGATTAATATATTTTTTCTTTCATGAATCGTATTTTTACTTGATAAAATTTGTAGTTTATTTAAATATTTGTTTTGTTTTTTATGCTTTACTTGAAAACTTGTTTGTTTTAGTTTTAAAATTGACTATTTTAAAAATGTGAATGGATATGAGCGTTTGTTTATAATTTATAATATTTATAGTTGAATGCGCTCTGTTCGAAGTTTGATTGAGAAAGTGGCTGAAAAAGAATTTTGAAATATTTATTAACCGCTTGCCAATCGGTGCTGGGTATGCCAACAAATCCGAGGCGAAATGAATATACACAATGTTGCTAAAACAATTGCGCTATATTAATTGTAGAACATTTATTAAACTTGCGATAAAAATTTTAATTATTTATAAGTTTTATTTTATTAATAGGGTCAATGACAGACACACGAGCCTCATAAAATAGTAACTATTTAAATTGCCAGTATTTATTTTTTGATTTTTTTAACAAAAGTTATTTTTTACGTATTTATATCGTTTAAAAAAACGTGTCGCAAATTGCTCTATTCGAAGTTTGCTTGAGAAACTGGCTGAAGTTTTAAAGATCCTTGTTTATAATTTAAAAATATTTGGAAAAGAACAAATGATTGCCCTAACAAAGCGCGACCGATCCGAGTAATTATTATGTAAGGGTTTAAATTTTATTTTTTATGCCAGAATTTTAAAAGTTGTAATAATATTTTTGTTTCATTGATATTTATTTTTACGTGAGTTACTGTTACTTGATATGTTAAAGAGTTACCTCTCCCTCAGTGATGAACGTGTTAAATTTCATATTGGTGTATGGCTTTAAACCCGTGAAATCATATCGGCGTTTAATACTTTTTCTGCTTAAACTCTTTTATTGTATTCTAAAGTTTATCTTGTGTCGATAATGCTTTGCATTTAATTTTTTCGTAGCTTCCTAATTTTCTTAAATATTTTTTTTTCACTATTTTTAACTTTTTGTAATTTATTATTATTTTTTAAAGTAATTAAATGTGAAACTATCGAGTGACAACTTAATAATTATTTATCTTATTTAACATTCATTCAAATTATAATTTATATTATTGATTTTTAAGCCTGACTAAAATAAAGGCATCAAAAAGAATGAATTAAATTTTGCTTAAATGATTATTAATAATATATTTTAAGATATTTATATATATGAAGGCAAATTGTTGTCTTATTAAATTTAATTAATAAAATGATTTAAAAAAGAGTATTATTCATTGCCAGCTGCTTGTCCTGGGAAAATTAGCGCGAAAGGAAATTTTTAAAAAGTCAGCTTTAAAGAAAATTAACTGGGCATTGCGCATAATTATTTAAATATTGATATTTATTAAATTGGCGAAAGACAACAAGATTTGAAAATTTGTTTCGAATTTTGTTTTTACACTTTATATACATAAATTGTAATATTTTTTTGCTTAACGACCCTACATAAAAATTTATTTGTAAATTTTTATTTATATTAAAGATTGATTTGTGATTTTAAATGAAATATTCAAATGTCAATTTATGCCTTCTAGATTTTTATATATAAAGAGCGCATGTTGCTCGCATATTGAAGCGATATTGATGACCCCGTTCACTTTCTAAATATATCGACGGGTGTAACCTTCCAATTTAAAATTTATCATTAACTCGCAACTTCAAGATAACGCAGATATTTATATTTATGTCAAAATTTTTGATTTTTGGTTTTATTATTCT
The DNA here is from genome assembly GCA_001723225.1 of Globodera ellingtonae. Taxonomy (NCBI): domain Eukaryota; kingdom Metazoa; phylum Nematoda; class Chromadorea; order Rhabditida; family Heteroderidae; genus Globodera; species Globodera ellingtonae. Next base: position 22,364 of record MEIZ01000524.1, read on the forward strand.
TTATTTTACAATTTATAAATGTTTAATAACTTATGTATTGTTTTTATTTTTTACTTATACTGTATTTAAATAACATTTTCGCAATATTGGTTAATATTAATAAAATTACGTGCTTAATTTGCTGTTTGTTTAGAAGCATTTATTTAATTATTATTATTTATCTTGTTTTGAGAGAACTTTTGTTCTTATGCGTAAAAAATGTGTGCATAAATGTGAAAATTTTCGATTTTTCAAATTACTTTATTTTAACTGTTTTTAGATGAAGACAAAGAAGTAGATGAAGCGAGGTTGCATATTTAATAAAAATTATATTAGGTGGAAGTACACTCATATCGCTCCCGTTGGTTTTACATTATCATAAAGAAAAATGTTTGTTGGCGAAAAAATCTTTTATTTAAGATATACACATTTTATGTCGTTTACTTGTAATGCATTATAATATTTGGTTCTCGATAAATATGTTAAAATGAGATTAAGTTGCAATTCAGGCTTTTGTAACTGACTTTTATATCATATTACCTTTCTCTGGTCATGGGAATGTCGGAATTGAAATTCGCAAATGATGATAGTTTTTTCTCACTAAAACCTTTTCTTAAGATCAAATCCGTCCCTTTTGTTGTTTGGTCAGCTTGCGATAGTGCACGCGATCCACGAAATGGAAGACGAAAAATATTGAAAAATACATTATTAAAAATAGTTGCAGCCTTTATATCATAAAATAAATTTTAATAATCTCTTTTAATACTTTTATTCACATTTTTGATTAGTGGTTTATGATATTATATAACCATTTAAATTTTACAACAAATTTTATATGATTAAGGGTTTATTTGTGGCTGTATTGTATTTCTATATAAATCATACTTTAATATAAGGTTTATTATATTCAGTTGTAAATAAATTTTATTTCTATTATTTATTTTATGAATATTTAATTTTTTATGTTTCTACATTTTAGTATTTGCCTTCAATATTGAAAATCTAACGTATGTTTTTTAAAATAATTTAAGTATTTCTGTGTCGTCCTCGTTTCACCCACCCAATGCATGGATGGGTGGCTAGTTACGCCCAGCGCCTCGAGAAGGCTGCCTATCACGCCGGGCACCGGAGAGGGCAGAATTTGTTAAAATTGATTTCATTTAGGTATAAATTACCATTTGTTTAGGATTTTTGTTTGGAATTTCTTCATTAATTTATTATTTTTTATTATTTTATTAAAAGTTTAATTAAGAAAACTCTGTTTTATTCGTAAATGGATTCGATGTTTCTTCAAAGTTCCCTCCGTAAGAAAAGGTTTCGATCGAGAATTGGTGAATAACTCGATTAATAAATATTGACTAGAATAAAATAATAAGTTGTTTCTTCTTCTTATTATTATTTTTATTATTTTATTTAAGAAAACTTTGTTTTATTCGTAAATTAATTCGATGTTTCTTCAAAGTTCGATCCGGTGGAAAATAAAATGTTTCGATGTAGACAACACTTCAAAGATAAGAATACTGTTAATCTTTTCTTTTTCCGGGTTGTGTGTAGTAGATGCCGAATTCGCGGCAGAGTATTCTATATCTCATATTTCATTTTGGGTTAACTTTAAGGTTTATGAAGTTATTTTATTTATCTGATTTAATCGGCGGGAATAAAATAAATATTGTGATAATTATATCGTGGAGATGACTTTCAACTTTTTTTTAATATTTTTACTCATAGCACAGTTTGCATGTTAAATAATTCACAAATTTAGTTTGTTTCAAACAGTAGTGAACACGAAAAGTGATTTTAGCAAAATTGGCCAATTTTTACTCTTTTTTGTCAAAATCAATGACAGAATAGAGATTTATCATTGAATAACAAATTTTAGGACATTTTTCAAATGAATATTTTCAAAAAGTTTAAAAGTAGGAACTTTTTATATTAGAGAAGCTTTTTCATTCCATAAATAATAAATTAGAGAAATTTATTATTATTCCAAAAATAAATTCGAATCTGATATTTTACCCGATTTTGGTCCCCGGACCGGAATGCAAACATTTATTCAAAAATTAAAATTTTTGCAAAAATCAATTTTGGCTTCAAAATCATTTAAGCAAACAATTACAACGCATGCTCGAATTCATGCTTTTTCAATGAAGGCCAAATGTAGAGGGAGGCTCATAAAAACACGTACCTATACCTAAAACGGCCGACATCTTTTTCGAATTTTCATTTTTTGACAGGAATTTTATTTAATAACAACTTCTCGCCAGCATCTTCGCCCATGAGATGGTCGTCGATGAGCTTACGGATCATTATTTTTATCTGTTTTTTTTTAATATTTACTATCAGTTTCACAAATATAATGAATCCAACCTTTCCAGAGCAAGCTGATGCCCCCAGAGGCTGTATTACTTGGTTATATTAAGTGTAATGTTAACCTTTGAACAAATAAAAATGAAAATAATGGCCCGCTAATCGTCCGCTAGCCGTTTTGGCAGCGGCGGAGTATATACTTTGTATAATGATATTTTTATTGTATTCATTCGCTTTAAACATTAATGCTATTCTTCGACAAAAATTTATTTCATGTTTCAATCAATTCGCCTTTTTATCCAAAGACCTTGAATTTAAGGCTCTCATGCATTGGCCAAATGAGATCAAGATGACTTTGTCAAGTGATTTATAGTAAATTTTAAAAAATTTAAAAGTCTTGATTAAAAGTTACAAAATTTTTTTTATTTATTATATATTTCTTAAATGATTTAAGTTTTGCCAATTACCGAATTTTTTTTGTTAAATTTTGAATTGTTTTTAATTAGAAATCGGAAATTTCATAAAAAGTGTTTAAATTGGCTTGAACATAGTCAGTCATTAAACACTGTTAAGTTTTCAAACCTTTTTATAAATATTTGTATTTTTTAAATTTGTTTAAAAATATTTTGAAAATTTTATAAATAATTATGCTTGCTGAAGCCATTTTTCATTGAAAAGAGCAAACATAAATGACGTTTGTTTTAGCTAATATTTTGGTAAAGATTAGCTCTTTTTTTCTGTTCTTGAAATTATCAGTTAATTCAATTTATTTAAAAATATCAGTTTTATCCAAATAAAGATAATACATATATAATTATGAATTTTTATTACCATACCTGTTAGTATTAAACTAATTTCACATTTTTAAAAATTATCTCTCGCATTGAATATTTTTTTATTATTAATTGATACGATTTTGTTTTAATCAAAATCAAGCAGCAGTTTAGTATGTTGTTGTGATATAATTAATTTAATTCACGGTGCGGCATCAAAATGAAATATGGCCCTCCGCCGCGGCTCCCCCGGCGGAATTACCTGCCAAATTAGTACCAGCTTTTCGTAATTTGTAATTTAATATGAAATTCAATCAAAATAATTTAGGTTTCTCTTCATTCTAATCACCAAACAATTTTCATTTTAGTTGATAAAATTTGTTGTTTCGTTATAATATTGTATTAATTTTTAAACTCTCGTGTATAAATAATTACAAAAAATATTAAACATTTGCGTTATTTTAAATCTTTTTAGTCGAAACACCCGCAACTTAAAATAACTAGCATCTATTAACGAATCTTGTAGTAAACTTTCCTTCTTCAATAAAATAAAAATTTTCTTTTCCTTCTTCAATAAAATATTAATTCGATTATATTTATCGGTTTTCAGTTGAAGCTAAAATACATCAAAGTCTGTGTTAGAATTTTTTAAAAATCTTAATTAGCAATTTTAAAAAATTTGAAATTTTCTTTGTTATGTTAGGTTTATTATGTAAGTCAACATTAATCTTGGGATTTATCAATAACACTTCTGATTTTTAACTACACATTTTATTTTATTATTTTTATGGTCGGTATCAAACAAAAAATTTTTATTTTGACAATCTGTAGATGAAGCGATTGCTAAATTAACAAATTCTACAAGGAATTTTGAAAATTGTTATGTGAAGTGTCGAAAAACTCGTATAAATCAGGGTTCGTAACTGTCCTTATTTATAAGATTTGTCCTTATTTGAGAGGTGCCAATCTTATAAATTTTAAATGTCCTTATTTATAAGATTTGTCCTTATTTCAGACCTTCGTCCTTATTTTGTTCTTATTTTTCGAATTTTGTGAAGATTTTCATAATATTTTGATCCAATTTTCAAAATTAGCGAAGCGAATTAGACCAATTTTCATTACAAATTAAGTCAAAATTCCAAAAAATTTATTGGCACCACCGACCTCCCAGAACCCAAAAATTGT
>MEIZ01000525.1:0-12292 GCA_001723225.1 Globodera ellingtonae
GATTTGTCTTTTTAGGCAGGCTCAGACTAAAGACGGGTCAGGCCAATTAGCAAGCAGGCAGATAATTAAGATCAACGCTATGTTAAATGTAAGATAGTTTTAATAAAAAGTAAAATCCATCTTTTAAAAATCCAAACATTATTTCATATTCAAGTGTTTTATTAGATACAATAACTTAATTTAGATACAGTTTAAATAATTCCCTTAATATTTAAAAAAATAAAAATAAAAATTATTCATAAGAAGCCTAAAAAAGTTAAATATATGTAGTGCCCAATAAAATATCAACAATTAATGCATTATGAAAATTTCTCAAATAATAGCATGTTCTGCAAAAAAAAAGTCAATATCACCTTTTTACCAATAACTAACTAGTTTAACTAAAATTATAAAATGAAGATTACACGATTAAAAAAGATATTTGTGTAAAAACCTTACCTTAAAATGGTTTCATTTTAAATATATATCAAAACAAAAATATGATTTTAGGGATTCCACTTAACAGCGGGTACGAAAACTACTCTAATCAAAAAAAAAGTTTAATTGCAAAAAAAACCGTTAAATCATTAATAAATAATATTTTTCCCATCAATATTATTCTATTCCTATTAATATTTTAATCGACTAATGCTTTAGATTAGAAAAACAAAAACTTAAATAATAAAGTTCAAAATGTAATTCAATAAATTTTAACAATCCAAAAAAATTAGCCAAACCATAAGTGAAATAAAAAAAACTTTAAAATGTTTTGAAAAGTCTTAATGTTTTTAAAAAATAAGTAAAAAGATAGTTTGCCTGATAAGCAAATAATGATGTGCCCTTTAATAAAAATAATGGCAACATTACAACTTGTGTCGGGCGATATTTAGATCATCTACAACAGCATTAACGTAGAAGTGGTTGAAGTGATTTAACTCAGAAACCACCATTGAAACAGTTGTTTCCACTCTCCAAATGAGAAAAATTTAAAACAAATAATTCTGAAAAATTTATTAAAACTTCTTACAACAAACAAAAACAATAAATATATATATTACTTTATTTGATTAAAAATTTAAATTGGTCTTTATGATAAATTTACAAGATTAGCTCAGTCATTGATAAATTATTTCATTAAAAGTTTTTAATATTACAAAATTTGATAATGTTTGAAATTGAGAGAAGTACCCTAAAACTCTTAAATAAAGTCAGTACAGAATGGCTATTTTTTAGTAAAAATTTAAATCCAAAATAATTTTGATGAAAATTATAAATTATGCCACAAAAAAGGAATTAAACCACATTATTTCGCTGCACAAATGTCTAGTGATTGAATCTATACTCTTTGTACAATACTTTATTCTGTTCCAAAGTTTCAAAAGGCGAACAATTAAATAAAAAAGTATTAGTTTAACAAATTCTAAAAAAAAACGTAATAACAACAAAAATAAATAGCAGAAAGTGTCGTTAAAACGATAATTAATTATCAAATTTAAAAAATAAAATAAATTTAAAGTGAAGATAAATCTCAATTAAAACCCAAAGTTAAAAAGCTATAAAATAATTAAGAATGCTAAATAAGATAACAAAAAAATGAGAGAGAACAGTGACAAAGCATATCAAAAAAATGTCAGCAAATAAATAAAATATTAAAACAATGGTTGAAATGCGAAAATGAATAAAAATTGTGCGATTTAGTCTTAAAATTTCATTGTCGCAAAATGATCATATTTTAAAATGAGATTAAAATAATTAAGAAATTTAAAACCAAATATTTATAAATTAAAGAAATTACCTAATTTACTAAAACAAATAAGACTTATTAAATACCAATGTATGCCATAATTTCTTTAAACTTAGACAAGTTGAAACTGCTAATATGCTTATCGGATCACTAGACATTTTATTGGATTAAATGAAATAAAACATAAAAAAGCCAGGCTCGCAACATCTAATAAATTGTAATAAAATTAAAAAATTTCTTAAAAATATATAAATATATATTCAATAAATTAATTAAACTTAATTTTTTATATTTTATTTTTTTATAAATTCTATAAACATGAAAAACTGTTTATTTTGCACGTTAAAATTAAACTTCTACACGAACTACACCTGATAATCATGGACATATTCTTGACATTTTTCTGGATCCCCGGGATCCTATTATGAAAAATTTATTATCTAGCTATAATGCAAAATTAATAATATAAAAAGTAATGATGGGTAGGATATATAATCTAATGCAGCGTAAATGATAATTTAAAAATAATTTAAGATACATTTATTATTCAAGCAAGTAGGCAAAATATAAATTTTAACTAACACATTAATAAATAAAAATTCCCAACAAATGTTAAACCAGTGGCTTTTATTTCACCAAGGAGCGATTTAGGTGGAGACTTGTAAGTTGTGTTAGTTGCCAAAGAATTTGACATACATTTTCGGTAAGCAAAGCTTAAGAAACTTATCGATTAAGAAAAAGATTTAATTAAAAATAATAATTTTATTTGCACAATGACGGACAACTTTTAAAAAAATTGCAAGTTTTTTGACGCTATTCAATCAAACATAAATTTTACATTATCAACTACAATTTGTTATAATTTAAATTTTTATTAAATTATTTTAATAAAAACTGCATAAAACGTTAAATTATCAAAAGCTAAGTTGAAATGTAGAAAAAAATTTGGAAAAGAAAAAAGAAACAATGTGCTTAAGAATAAATGGACAAAATATGTCATAAGACCAAAATCTTACGAAATAAACTTCTTAATAAATGAGTTTTTAAAATTGAAGTTGTTTTCGTTTAGCATAAAAAACATGACAAATTAACTAAGAATTAATTTTGTCTCCAAAAATGACAAACGATATGGAAAGAATTAAATAAATGTTATGCTTTTATGCAACAGTCTGACTTTCTTAAAAGCCATCATAGCAAGAAAGACCAAAATCGATGAACTTAAATATTAAAATAGTTAAAATAAAATTTTATTGAAAATTTACGCCGTAATAATAATTTATAAAACACAACCTAATTTTACCAAACAAAGAAGTGTATTATTGCTAGATATTTAATTGATTTTTGAAATCAATAATCTTAATCTAATTTTCCTTATGTGTTGAGTATTTAAATATATAGAAAACACCGCTCTTAATAAATTCCCATCTAAATAAATATATAAAATATTTTAGATTTTTTTCGTTATAAATACAATTTGGCTCGCTTAGAACAAGGCGGAATTTCAAAGGCTGGATCGCATTGGGAAACATAACTAACTGCTAATTTATTGGAAATAATATAAAAAAAGTATTGTCTTTCATTCAACATTATTAATTTAAACATATCAGTTGCATAAATAATCTATATTAATAATAATTATACTAATGACACGATCAATTCGTTCAACATTGAAGATGTATAATTATTTATTTATCTCACAAAATATTTTATCATTATATTTATATTATTATGGTTGGGATTTATATGCACATAAAATCTTGAAATATGCAAATTTTATTTTGTGTCGAATTAAAAAAAAATTACCATTTTTGGAAATTTATTAAGATGCATTATTCGCATTTTTATGTTGCAATAATCATTTGAATGATTTTTTTTTATTTATCATTTGGAGCTTTATAGATTCTGACAATCAGGAACAAGTTTCTTGCCAAATAAATGAAGGCTTCAGCTGCTAGTCGTTGCGCTTCAATATCACTTTAACAGTCTGCTCAACTCATCCAAATTTATTTCCAAAAGGCATTAAATATAAAAAGTTTTAATATTCGTTGTTACTTGCAATTGTTTATAAATTTTTGGCAATTTATAAATTTGCATTTTTGTGTTAATAGTTAAAAAATTTCAATTTTATTGTTGATTAAATATCTTTTCATTAAATTTGTATTTTTGTAAAACTCGAATCTTTATGGACAGCAACTCGTACTTAGCGTGATTGTAGGCATTTGGCGCTTTGTTGTCGAAGTGCAAGAAGAGCGTTTTGCTTCTTTAACCTTTTAGTTTTTTGAATAAACAAAGGTTGAATGTTATGATTCAACTCTGAAATTGGTCTTAACATGTTGAGTGAGCCAATTAGTGTTTGAAAAATGACCAATATTTTTCTCACTATTTTGAATTGAAATAAATGCATCTTTTTGTTATGAATTGAAAAGACGTTAATCGCACATTTGTATTTAATAACGTTACCATTCGGTAAACAAGATAGCAAAATGTTTTTTTTGACTTTAATTCATTTTATTTTATAATTCTTGATTGTTTTTTATTTCTACACCTTAACGCATATATAATATATCATATGATTTTATGACATTCCTACGCCATTTTCTAAATTAATTGTGCTTTTTTATTTTTTGATAAAGTTATTAATATATAAACGTTTTAAATATTAGAAAACAAAACTCAATAAAGTAATCTTTAACTCACCAGATAATTTCTTTTATTTATTTTTACTTTCCGAAAAACTTAAATTATAAAAGTATTATACGTTTATATTTATTCTTAGCATTTATTCAGTGAGTAAATCGCTTTAGTTATATTTGTTCTTCGGCCCGCTAACTGTCTTTAATTTTAAAAACGTTGAATTATGTAAAAAGTTAGTTAAATTTTTATCACATTTCCATAGAAAGAAGTTTTTAATTATTGGCAAATTTTTTAATAAATAAAACCTTTTGCACCAATTAATTTTGACTTAACAGTAATAAAAGGCTGTCTAAAGATTATAATATTTTAAATTTATCTTTACATTATTTTTGTAAAGTCCGGATACCAAAAAATCAGTACCCGGTGACTACGAAATAAATTAATAAAAATGTTCACAGCATCATTCAGTTTAGTCATAACTTTCAGGTTATCGGTTTACTATTTGATTTTTCAAGTTAATTATGTTATTTATAATGATTTTAATTTCAAAAATAGTTGTGGTGCCATGAATTAGTAATTATTTTTTTACTTTTTGAATGAAAACATCTGGACTTTTTTTTGTTAAACATCTTGTTTGTTTTTAAATAACCGCATTTAGTTCGGTTAGCGACGTGTAATATTTTCAAAAAAAATTAAAGAAATTATGTATTGTTTGGAAGGTACAATACAAATTGTATATGTAAGTCTCATGTTATAATTTTTCAATTGTTTCATTGTCGCAAACCTGATGCCCTTTAGGTGTACAGTCGTTTAACCATTTTTGTAGTTTTTTTTGCATTTAATTCTCGCAAATTTTTCTTTGATTCTATTTAATTTATTTCTAAATATCATTTTGTTTATGGTTAAATGTATTTAATAAATTTCGTTTGTTACTTCTGAATCGCTTTGATGTATTATTCAACGATAATTTTTTTTTCCATCTCTTCGTTCATAAAGTCTCAAAAATAATTTAACAATTTGATTTTTTTGTTATTTTATAAGTTTATGATATTTTTTAGGCGGGGATTGACTTTATTTTTTAATTACTAATGAATTTAGATAGAGTGGCTCGGGCAGAGAATGTTAAAAGTACAGTACTTTATGATTAAAACTGACCAAATTTTGCAGAAGTTTTTTTTAGTTTCATTCATGGTCATAATGTGCTCAATGGTCCAGTTCTTATTAAAGAAACCTTCGCAGTTTCCGCTCAAAAATCTGTAACTCCCCACAGTGGTTATTAATTTCACAATTGTTGAAAAATGGTTTATTTAGTACATTTTTGATATTAGGTTTTTAATATTTATAAATAAATTTAACTAATTGTAACGGGTAATTATGGTTGTTCGTATTAAGGATTGTGTTTTCGATATTCGCCTTTTGTATATAATTATTTTATTTTATTAGTTTTGCATGTACAGTAATTAATGTTTCTAACTTTGCTGCTTAAATAATGATATTAATTTTTATATTTTTTGAGATTACAGTTAGCGTTTGAAGTTGCAGTTTGCTGTTTTACAAATACAATATAAATATTTTAATATTAATTCGGTCGCGTTGATTTCTTTTTTGGGCGTTCGTAAGGTATAAATATTTTGTGTTTCTAAATATTCTTTCCAATTTAGGGGCTAGTCGATTTAAGCATTGTTAACTCAATATTTAAAATTCGATTTGACATTTTTTAGTTAATTTTAATTTTTTTATACAGATGAACTATTTATTACGCTATTCACTTGCTAAATTGGTTGACGTCATCCATTTGTAAAGCTTATTTATTGTTAATACTTTCATTTATCGACTTGCTGGCACTATATACATATTGTTGCAAACATTTTGTACTCCAAAGTTCGTTAGTTTTAAAAATAAATCTTTCGAAAATTATTTTACAAAGGCTATATTTATCGTTGAATTATAAATAAATTGTCAATTTATAATGAATTTTATACTATATTAAACATTGCATAAATCTCACTTTTATTTTTTAATCAAATTTATTGACTTCGTTTTCTTTGATGTTTCCTTTGGACACTTTAAAATATTTTCAATGAGAACAAATCGCTCTTTATATTAAGACTTTTATTTTACTTTAACTATTTGCCCATCCTTTTCACTCATTTTAAATGTTTTATTTTTTTAAAAGATGAAATATTTATGTCCAATCCCACCTAAATTTCTACTAAGTATTTTAATTGTGCTGCCCTCGGGTGGAATAATAGCTTTATTGTAGTTCATTTACAAAAATATACTTTCATAAATAATAAATTTGATTATTTAAATGGTCTCTGGCATCCTTGTTAGCAGGTCCAAGCGGCCGCACGTGCAAGCTTCCCATCGCGAAAAATCGGGGTGACCCAGGCCTTTGAGAAAACGAAATGGTCCGAGTTTTTTTAAAAGTAAGAATTTAAAATTTTAATTTTATTCTTTCATTTTGTCCTCGAACCTGCAACGTTATTTAAAAAATTAATTTGTAATTTATTTCGTATATGTATTTATTTGCATATAGGCGCTTTGTTATGTTAACAACTTATTATTGCTTTTAAATTGTTTAAACTAAACTTTAAACCGATAAGTTTTGCAGTTTTTATATATTCGTAATGCTTAACTGAGGTTAAAGAGAATAATTATGATTATGAATTTCTATTTATGATTTTTTAATTAGAATCTTGAAATTATAATAAAAACTTTTTTAGAATTTAGAATTTATTATTTTGGCCTTTTTGATATTATGTTCGATAGAGTATCCAAAATGCAATAATATTTTTATTTATAAGAACATTCACGCATAAAATTATTTTAAGCTATTATAATTGGCTTTCTTTACAATATTTATTTTCATTATTTTTAACAATTATAGTTTAAATTATCGAAGATTGTATTTCAATTAAGCTGATACTCCTATTAATTTTTTTATTTGTATAAATTTTATATTTTGACGGGCATTGTACAATATCAAGATCTTATAAATAAACACTTTAACATAAAAATAGTTAGCTAAATGATAAAAGATAACGACAATTCTGAACAATTTAAAACGATTAAGCTAAAAGTTGAAAATTAATTAATTAAAAAACAGAAATATACAATTTTAATTATTAAAAGCAAAAATAAAATAGAACATGATGAAACGAAATTAGTTATTTCTCACATTTACCGGCGTTAAATCAATGATTAAAAACACGTTTAAATTTACAACGAGCGTTAGTCTCTGCTTCACGGTATCAAAACAAATTTAAAATTAGTGTTGCCATTACCCTTTTAATCAAAATATTGAAAATTGTGAATTTGCATATGACACCTTATAGTAGATTAAAATAGATTGTGCCACGTATTGACAATTTGTCATTTTTCGATTAATTGTTGGACGCTGTTGTTAAGCATATGTAAGTCGTTTGCGTATGAAAATCACGGGTTGTCTTTTGACTATATTATTAGGTACACAAATATAATTAGTTTAAAGCAGATTTTTTTTGGTTTGGTTTTATTATTTTTTAATTTATTTGCACTCTTACAACCCGCATTTAACTTAACAAAAATAATGTCCGCCACTGCCACGTATTGCTTTTGGCTGCTATAAGAAAAAAAAAAGTTCTTAATGCGCATGCGCACCTTAACAGGGGCATAGCCAATGGGGTAGGTTACAGACTTAGGATCGGCGCCAGATGGTAGTGGTTATATTTTATTTCTAGGTTGAAAGTTTATTTTAGCTTTATAAGTAAATATGACATTAACAGTCTTCATTTTTATAATAAAAACAAGTGTTACGACTTTAATATTAAATTATTGTGATTAAAGCAAATTTAATTGGTGATTATTGTTTTGTTAAACATTATGAATTAATTATTAATATTATGAACAATGATGTTAGAGCGTTGTTTTTATTTGGTCTTTTAATTGGTGATTTTGTGTTAACTGTTTTTAATGTTTTTTAATAAAAATATTTAATTTATATTATTTTATAAATGGACTTTACTTTTATATATAATTTAATTTTTCTTTTAATAAACTTTCGTTTAATCTATTTTTATAAGGACAGAAGATAATTCACGTTTATTACGCCTCGGTGATGCCATGATGATGCGCTTTTTCTCCTTCTGCTTCTTCTCCCAGCGATTGACAAGTTAACGTAGTTGTGTGGCTTGCACGAGTAAGTATAACGCTATTTTTAGGGGTTGGATCCAAGCAAAAAAAGGGTAAGGCGTCTGTTTGAGAATTACTTTATCCCGGTTGAGACAAAACACTCTGTCAAGTGATTTTATTGTTATTCAAACAAAACGGCAGCCTAAGGCAACCAAATAATTCTTAATGATATTTTTATATATATGGCATTATGTTATAGGATTAACAATTAATTTCTTTAATGGTTAATATCTTTTTGACTTATGTGAATAAATGAGCAACGTAGTGCTTCTTTATTCTTTTTTTTCAGCGTGTTAATTTTAAAGTACTCAATTATTATTTATTAAAATCGTTTGGATTTATTACTCTGCGGCAAACGGCGCATATGTTCGCCCAGCTCGTATATTGGTTACAGCGTATTGTTATCTGTTTACTTAATTAAATAAAATGCACACTTTATAATGTAAATATTAATTTAATTTGAGATTCACAATGAATTTGCTCTTAGGGTAATCTTTAGTTTGTAATTTTAGAAAAATAGACAAATTTGGACCAAAGGTTATTTAGATACCTAAGACACAGCTTTTTCCCGCTCGATTATGATAACACCTTAAAAATGCATACATAATACCGTTTTGTACTTATGCTTTTCATTTCTTTTTATTTATTTTTAAATTTAATATTAATTCCATAAAATTTTTCTTTCTACTGGTACTGCGCATTTATAATAGATTAATTAGTTTAAATATTTTAAGAATTTTTGTATTTTTATTGTTTTGGCTTATTGTATAGTTTTATTTTTTATATTGGTAATATTGGTTTATGACTTGTAAATTTTGGCTCATTAGTCTTATGGCCTCAAACTATTATATTTATTATTCTTTTAATTCATTTATTGATGTAAAAAATAATTTTTGTTTTTTTAATATATGATATAAAGTTTACTTGACAAAAATATTTTTTTATTAAGTAGTGCCGTCTGTCTAACAACGAAACGCCGAAGTCGTCCTTGTTTACAAGGACCTATCGAAGCGCGCCGTTTTTTAATTCAATTATTTTTATTTTATATAATTTATAATTTAGTCAAAATACAGCATGTTTTTTAATTTATTTTTTTTTGTTTTAAAAGCAAGCGGTGATCCTTTCTACTTGTGGCTCCACCTAGTCTCCAAGAAAGCGTTCCGAATATWTATTGTTTATTTAATTGCATTTTTTATTTTAAGTTATTTGTGCAATACATCCATATTTATATCAAAAGATTGTGGACATACATTTTAGGTTTGTTTGAATAATTATCCCAGACTTTTATTTTAATAGAAACTCTGTTTACCGCTTCCACGCCATGCATCCCAGCCCTGCCAATTCGCTCCTACCAGGGCCAGCAGCACTGCAAGCACACTTTAAAAAATATACTTTACTCATATAATTATAAAAATTAATAGCTGGTCTTTTTCTTATCAAAAATTAGACGGACTAGCTTTAGCAATGCAATTATCTTTATTTTAAAAAACATTTTATCGAATATAATTTTTAGTAATTAATGAGTATTTAGCGTTTCGTTCATGTATGTGCCAAAATTAGCTTGGCAGCTCTTTCTTATTTTTTCCGGTGATTGCGTATTTGATTGGTGCTTTCACATAATGCGCGCTTTCATTTTATTTTGATTTCTTTTATTACTACTTTACTTATATTCTCTTAGTTTGAATCTCTAGAAATAATTTTTTTTATTTTTGCCTAATGTTTTGTTTTTTGTCTTTCTTATAAGTAGGTTAGTTTTAAAGAAAAAGATTGTTATTTTGATTGAAACGATCCGACCGATGCGCGCCGTCTTTTATGTTTTTAAGTAAAATATAAAATATATTAATTAATTCAAACTTTTTGCTTGTAGATATCTAAATATTGGCTAATAGAATAAACGAAAGGGTTGTGGATTGTGTTACACGTTATATACACGTGCTTTGTAGACGGTGAAGAAGAGGAAAATAGCTCAAAATTTTGATTATTTTAAATATAACAATTTCAAATTGTTTGTGTTGAATTTTTTCTTATTAAATTCCCATTCAAAATTCTGTTTTTGATGAACAGATTTCTTGTAACTTTTATCATTAGCTTCTAACGTCAGTGTAAGAAGGCTCGAATCTTGGGATAATTTTGCAAGTTTCCTTAAATCAAATATTGCAATTAAATTTGGATATTGCGTTTTGTCGAATCTAAATAAATTTACGGAACTGCTAACATTTAAGCCCATTTCTTGCTTAATTCTTTATTACTTTCTTATAGACTCCTATGATTTAGATCTATGACTTGTTTTTTAACTTTTTTGTTCACAGCCCCAAGCAACTCTCGGGTCTTTTTGCACTTTTCAAATGTATATATTTTGTACTTAAACCAACTGTTTAGATTGATTTTTTAAAATTATTTTATTTCTACTGGCCCTTTTTACGGTATTCGATAAAAACAAAAACTTAGGTTTTTATATAAGCTCTTTTATGATATATCATTTACCAATTTGAAAATTTTTATTATTTAGAAATGTTTGGAAAATACAATAAATTCTACAGAGAAATTTGGCCCATCGTTTTCCAGGTGGTTAACCAAAAAACGCTTCAATTTTGCAGCGAATGAATGTTGGGCCTAACAACCAAATTGAAATTTTTTTTGTTTAAAAGAGTAATGCTTTAATTGGCGTATTATATAATTTAATTTATAATTTTTGTACAGCGCTTACCGATGAAGGCGATCCGTTAATTTGCATTAAATAAGTCAAAAATTAATGGATAATATTGTATCGTTGAAAGCTGTATTGAAATTTTATCAATTTAAACATTTTTTTAATAATTTATTGTAAGGGTTTTGTTAAATTAATTTAATTCGGTGATTTATATTGTTTTAGCTTAGCTATATGTGTGAAAACTAATAAAATTTAATATTATTTCAAAATTATGGTTTAATTTTTATTCCATTATGCCTTGTTTGATTAAAAATAATTATTTATGTTTTATTGTTTTTTGATACAATATTAAAGAATTACATCAAATTTGCAATCATTTTTCAAATTATTTATTGTAAAATTTCAGTTTATTAATAGTTTATTCTTCAAGAATTTAAATATGTTTAGAAGCTATGTGGAGAACAAAATGGATTAAAAGTGGAATTAATAATTCTCAAATTTTAAATTGAACGAAAAGGCAATTTTGGTGTCAGTCAAAAGCTCAATTAAATGCCTGCTAAAAATATTATTTTAAAAAAGCATAAAAAATGATTCAGAATAACTTCGATTTAAGTTAAATTAAATTATTCATTGAAGCAATTTAATTGATTAATAAATCTAAAATTAAAAACCATCCTTATTTGCCTAATTTTTGCGTTATAAATTAATTGTGATTAAATTAAAGAAAACATACAGTAACTTAAATTGGAACATTTTTATTCAAACGCAGGAGATTGGTAAGACGAAATAAAGACTTGCCACAGAATGACAGATGCCCGTAACGATATCAAAATAGAAGCATTCTATCCGTTCTGTTATTATAAAAAATTACTTGTTTCAAAAAATATTAGATTTTATATTTGATATATATTTTATATATAACAATAATCATACCCATCTAATCGGATTAACCTTAATCCATTATAATTGAACACCTATTGAAATTTCTATAGTTTATGACTTTAAAAATAAATAAATATAATTTTTTAGTTACTTTTTTGAACATTTTATTTTTTGAAGAAATAGTGTGCTAAAAAGAGAGAGTCAGACGGTTAGAGTAATTTGGTCATCAA
>MEIZ01000525.1:12333-25083 GCA_001723225.1 Globodera ellingtonae
TTCTTTTTTGACATTTTATTTTTGAAGAAATAGTGTGCTAAAAAGAGAGAGTCAGACGGTTAGAGTAATTTGGTACCAACGCACCCCATCTAATAATTTTTTAGTTATTTTTTGAACATTTTATTTTTTTAAGAAATAGTGTGCTAAAAAGAGAGAGTCAGACGGTTAGAGTAATTTGGTCATCAACGCACCCCATCTAATAATTTTTTAGTTACATTTTTGAACATTTTATTTTGAAGAAATAGTGTGCTATAAAGAGAGAGTCAGACGGCTTAAGTAATTTGGTCATCAACGCACCCCATCTAATAATTTTCCATCTAATATTTTTTAGTTTCTTTTTTGAACATATTATTTTTTGAAGAAATAGTGTGCTAAAAAGAGAGAGTCAGACGGCTAGAGTAATTTGGTCATCAAGCACCCCATCTAATAATTTTTTAGTTATTTTTTGATCATTTTATTTTTTGAAGAAATAGTGTGCTAAAAAGAGAGAGTCAGGCGGCTAGACTAAGTCAGACGGTTACAAAATTAATATCGACTAAACTCATAAAAAAACTTCTATTTAGTTAATACAATAGTTTTAAATTAATTAAACCCACAATCACCTGATGAGTAAGCAACCTAAAATTATAACCCAAATAGAAAAAATTTTAAACTAATTAAAAGTATAGATGGATGCCTTGTCTAAATAAATAGTTTAAATATAAAAACTTTAAATACAAAAGAATATATTACTCACTGTTAAAAAATGGAATCCATATGTTTTGATTGAACAATGCTAGTTTAACGCTCACATTGTGTAGTGTTCCCGTCTGCGAGTGCAGGTAGTTGGGAGCGGAATCAAATGTTTGATTAAAAATTGGATTTAATTTGCTCTAAATAATAAAATCATCAATATTTTTTATGAATTAAAGCGATTTTTAGGCAATATATATCTTGGTATCATTAATAAAATTAAAAGATAAATAACAATTAATTTCAAATGTCAACGTACGCGACTCACAGTTTCATAGGAGGCGTTCAAGTCAAAATAGTGTAATTCAGTATATGTTAAAAGAAAAATTGGATTGTCATGTTAAAAAATTAAGCAATTTTAAACTTAAAGGCTTATAAATTCATAAAATCTCAAATACCTTCAGAATATTGTAAACTTTACACATTACCTTACCTTTTTGGTGACGATTGCAGGGACGTCTTCAAAGCAAAAACTTAAAAGATATATATACCTTTACATAATTAATTTATATAGAAAAGAAGATTTAATAAGTACAGTCCAAAATTTTTATCATAATTATTTTAAATTATTTAATTTTGTAATCAGATAATTTAAAATTTCGGGGAATAATATAATGGTTTTATAATTTTTGCACATTAATTTTTTGAATATTTGTTATTATTAAAATCTTATGAGATTACATAAAAATAACAATTTTTAAATATTTGAATTTTTCACTCAATTTGTTAACAAAATCTATAAAAAATAATGTAAAAAACAAAAAAATAATTTGTATGCTATTGAAAAAAATCATATTGAAACTTACAAAACCACAAAAATAATTATCAAAGTAATTATTATCTGCAGCTTTTAAAATGTTTTTTTTTACAATTCTTAGTTATATGATTTTTGTTTAGCAAAAAATCAAAATTCTTGCTTACAATTAATCAGTTGGTTTTTAACAAAACAATAAAGTTAAAATATATTTAAATATAATTGAATAAATGAATGATGAATCAAGTAAAAAAGAATAATTGAATTTAATAGTTTAAAAAAATTTATTAATGGCATATACAATTTTCCATCAACTGCATGCAACATATCGTGTTTGAGATTCAACACTGCATCTTTTAACCAATAATTTACCATATTAAACTAAAATAAATAATTTAAAAATTAATTATAAATTATTATGCATAACCAAAAACAAAACCGAATATACAATAAAAAGTAAATGCAAATCTTTGAACAAACAAATTAAAGACATTTTGTTTTTTATGAAATTTCAATATAATCACTTAAATTTAACTCTTAAAATGATGAGCAAATTTATACATATACAGTCAACTAAAATTATTTTAAAACAATGCAGCAGAACAATACATTAAATCAATAATATTAATCCTTACCAAAATGAATTCACATTMGAATATAAGCACCGACAAAGTAGACAATTTACATTTATCAGATTGATCAAATGCTAGCAAAAGTAGGAAAATAAAAATAATAAGATTTCAATAAAATTTTAAACTTTGTTTAAAACCCAATTAAAAGAAATGGCGCAATGAAAGACAAAAATTATATTAAAATTAATTTAACAGTCTACGCCGCTACACATAAACGAATTAATTTAGAAAGCATAAATATATTAGAATTAGTCAAACGTAAATCAAGATTTTTATGCTGATTTGTACTTCGGAAAGGGATAATATTTTATTAAATGTTAAAATACGGAAAATTTAGATTAAAATAAAATAACAAAATATAAATTATTTGAATTCAAATAAAAAAATAAAACAAACAAAAACAGTAATTAATATAAACTAATAAAAATTAATACATCATTAGGAATTCGTTGTACAAAATATTCAAGCAAACTTGCCTTGTTTCGACAACCCAGGTCAAACACCTTTCACGAAGCAGAAAGGAGGAGGAAACGAGAATAGAATACTTCTTGTTTCACATGAAGTGAATTATAAATATTTTAGGTAAAAAGTAAATAAATTATAAACCAATAAGATAATTGATTATTATCATAAAATGTTTAAGTGCTTAATATTTAACTTGAAATTATTTCAAAAACAAGCAGATTATTTCAAAAAACTCTTAACTCGTAAAATTGTTTAAATAAACAATTTAACTTTTAAAAAATCAATCATCGCACCACTGCAGCTATCTTAATTATCATTGAAAAAAAGATACATTTTATATTTAAAATCAATTTAAATAGAAAAAAAACATCTTTATCACAAACATTAAATCAAATAAAATAAAGAGTTCTTTGAATTTATATTTATTTATTTTTCTTTAAACGAGTTATTCGGTTCACGGTTTAATTGGAACACGATATCTATAGGGAGGAACGTCGATTATATTTCAGCTTATAAAAACAAACAAATAAACCGGCATTTTTTATTAGCTAATGGAATTAATTTGTTTGATGCTGTTTCTATTGCCATTAAACGATTACACTCTAACTTTGTGTTAAAAAACTAATTTTTTGATCTCTTTTTTACGATGTTTACAATTATTTAAACTCTTCTAGATTCCAAATTAAGGTCTGTTGCTCTCCTTGCATTGAAGAATAAAATCAATTTTATTTTAGATACAACTTTGCTTCTTTTTGCTCTTCTTTTTATATTAATATTAAGCTTTTTACTATATGTTAGCTTTTTAATCATTTAAAAGGAATTATGCGTTTTTTACAATGTAGTTTAAATTTCATTTTAGTATTTATTTGTAAATTGATTTCAATGATTCTTCAATTTGCTTCTTGTCTAACAATTTTTTTAAGACGATAATTTTATTTGCGAAACATTAACTTCATATAAAATGCAAATTCTTCTTGCAAGTGCAAACACCCAGTTTCATTCTTGGAAAGCAGAATTTCAGATATAATGGGGTTTTGAATAAACCATTAGTGTTAAATTTAACTTATTTTTGATTATAAATATAAATTTGTCTTAACAAAATAAACAAAATGTCTAATTTTTAAATCTTCTTAGGTAAAAAATAATTACAAACCCAACCAATTATTTGGTAGCCTCGAATAAAAACCTAATAATGATAAGATACATAAAAATGCAATAAATTTTATTACAAAAAGTCAAGAAATGGTTAAAATGCAAATAAATAAAATAGCATTTATTTTTTCTCAAAATCTAGTCCCTATTAATAACTTTAACAAAAACAATAAAACACAAACGCATTTATTTTTTTATAATAATGCCGTGTTCTTGTATGTTAATTTTTATAATTAAGAATTAATCTTTGTTTTTTGGCGAACAAAATTATTAAATTAAACAATGCAAATGAAGGCAAAATGATAAAAATGATATAAATATAAGAAAAAATAAACAATTATAAAAAGAAAATAAACATAATTTAATGTAAGAATGTTAAAAACATTATAAAGTTATAACACAATTAAAAGAAATTTAAAAAATTTTTTGCGGTCGTAATGGATATTTTCTTTTTTGTCATTATTTAAACTTGTAAAGATTTTTCGAACAATGGATTTGTTGTTACTTAAGAAACAGATTGTTAAAATGCGCATATTATGCAAAAAATGTAAGTTGAACGGCTTCAAGAGGCGGTGGAAGTTGACTTTTTTCGGGTCCAGAAACCAAAGCGGCTAGGTCATTTGATTTTTGCACCAGTTGCTGAATTGCGGCGGTGCAGTGATGGTTCCGGGAGCTGCTTTATTTGATTATATGTTTCAAGACCACTGCTTTATTAATTTTTTAATAAAATTCATTTATTGCTTGTTAGTTTAAGTATACTACATTATATATTAATATTTGTCGTTCAATTAGCTTCTCTTAATTTAAACTTTTTTTTTTGCAATTTTTATTAAAACACTTTATTAAATAATCGCATTATAATGAATTATTTGATAATTAACTAATAAGATATTAGTGTATTTTAAGTTTAAAATGCCCATGGTGCGGCATAACACTTCAAGCATTAAATAAAAACATGACTTTTAAACATCTTTCTCATGATAATATTTACGTCTAAAATATATTTATTTTATTTTATTTTTGTTATGGGAAAGTTAGTGTATAAATTGTTTTAAATTTCAAAAACCATAATTCAGCATTACTTTATCCAATTGTTTTTTTCGACAAAAGTTTTTTGGTTCATTTTTAAATAATTTATGGTTCGGTGTGACTTCCTGCACTTTTTTATTGCTGGATTATTACATTATAATTTTGTTTTAGAGCAAATGTTTTAGAAGTTTGACATTTTATAAAAAGCTAGCCAACTCAAAAGCGGCCATAAGAACCGGGGATTGCAAAAGAGTCCTCCAAAATAGTTTTTGGATAATATCCCATTTTTGTTAATGGGCACAAGACATAATATGTGTGTAATATGAATTACTTATTTTGTCGAATGCTTCAGCGGTCATATTATAATATTTTTTAAATAATTAGACTGTAAAACACGTAAACAAAATTTGATAAACCAGTCAGTTTTTTTGTTTTGTTTAGCAAATTGGGGTTGATAAAATCACTTTAGAAATACAGGGTTTATAATTGAGATTTGTAACATATTAATATTTTAAGTGTTTATTTGTTATCGTTTTTATGAAAATTATCATTTAAATATATTTTTTTATGATTGCGTGAAATCCACAAAAACAGAAACTTTGGCGAAAACTTTAGCTTTATTTCAGACCGCATGATTTGTTAAAAATTATGAATACTTTGTTTTAGAATTTCCGCAAATTATTTCCTCTGAAATTCAATTGAAGGCGAGCTTATACATTATTCAACAAACAAGAAAAATAAAATCAACCGAACATATTTATCCTTTCGAATCGAAATGCGCATCTTTTCTCCATTATGTTGAATCTTCCATGATTTTTTATTAATGAGTTGATTAAAGTATATCGAGACAAAATATTTAGTTTTTTTTAGAAATTTAGTATAGTTTTATGATAGATTTCTTTTCAGTATATTATAAAAAAAGAGAGAACCAGTTTAATTGAATTTTTCTATCGCTTTTGCTGCTAGTGCGCAGTTCCTGTCCATAATCAATCATTTAAGTCATTTAAATTGATTTTTAGTTTTAAAACTAATTCTCAAATTAGAGCTTATTTTTGGAATTTTGTTTACTTAGTGATTATATTTAAATTAAAAATTATAATTTATTTTTTAACAAGATTTCATCGTTTTAGCTCAATATTTTAAAAATCTATGAATTTTTATTCGACTTTTTTAGTTGTGTATATAATTATTCTTAGATTATCTATTTTTATAACGACTGATAATCGCATTTATTTTGAAAATTTACTTCTTTCTCTCCTTGGCTGCATGTGGTTGTTGCGGTGATTCCGATGATTTCGGTGTCGCGAAAATGGTGCCAAATAAAATTGTCTACTTTTGTTAATTTGTATTTTTAAATCTTTTTGACATAATTAGATGATTCTCTGCCAAAATCAATGAAGCTTGAATAGGACTATTATGTTGTTTCATTTTAAAAAATTTACTTTTCGAATTATTCAAAATGTTAATTTCTGTTGCTTTTTTACACGTTTGATCTATATATTTTAAATATTTGTTGCGGCCTTCGCTCGTCATCTCATTTTGATTGCTGTTCGGCTTTAGTTTCTGACTCGCTGCTCCAGAGTCCAAATTTATATTTTAATATTTTAATTATCCTAATTTTTTACACGATGTGTTTATATTCAAAAATAATAAGTTTTAATCATAAAATACTTAGGTTTTTTTGGTTGTTTATTGTTATAATAATTTTGGCAATTGGTTGCGTTTTATGTCGGAATTTTATGTTATAGAACTTTGTGTGGCGAATTGTCTTCGATGATTTAGCCGATTGACTTCAAGAATATAATCAACACTGAAAACATTTTTCTTGTTCGTGGATCCTTATTAAGAAAAAAAAATCATTAAGAATACATAAATAATGCTAAATCAAATGAACTAATACTTAAATTAATAATTTCTATAATTTTTTTTAATCAAACTTTTTATTTAACTCATCATAAATTTCTAATTTACAAATAGCGACAAACTTTTTGTTAAATCTATTAGAATTATTTTTTGAAAATAGCACGTTTCATAAATCGATTAACTTAGTAAATATTTATTATCTTAAATTAACAAATTATTTTAAATTTCTCAGTGGCTGTCTTAATTATTAAAAAAGTAAGCTAAGCAAAATAATTATGAAAATAAAGCCTTTTTAAAAAAGATAAATAATTCGCATATTTATAATTGCAACATCAAATAACACCATTTCTGATTAAAAATTTTACTGCATTTATCAATTTAAAGATCGAAGCGGGAATAAAATTTTTAATAATTCACAACACTTTTGAATTTGGCGTAGCCAAAATTTTTAAATAAAATAAGAATTAGTAGAGTTCCATTATTTATAATTAAATACTTGAAACCAAAAAGTGGCGGCACACTTTGCGCCACTGAAATCATCTGAGTCCGGTTTGTGTTCGTCGGGGAGTGTCTTAAATCAATTATTTGTGACAGTATTAAGTTTATATCATTTAAGGTGTTAAAGTAATATAAAGTTATTTAGCTTGGTCTATGACAAAATAAATTTTTTAATTAAAGCGCATTTTATTTCTTAAAATGGTCCCAAAGACTTTTAGGTTTATAATCTCCGTGCCAAACTGTCTCAGTGTTTTTCATAATTTAATATGCTTTGGGCAATTTTATAAACAGAATTTTAATGATTAAAATCATTAATTTTTAATTTTTTAATTAACATTTTAAAAATAACATCAGCAATGTGTTTTTGCTTTACTGCGCTATAAAATTCAACAAAATTATTAATAAATAAATATAAGCATAAAATTACTCTTAAAAAACACCAATAATAATAAATAAATAATACATATAGAAACATTTTTAAGCATAAAATCTAATTTTTAGGAAAATCTTCGACAATAAAATTATGTGTACTTTGCACATCAGCCGACTGCCCATAAGAACGAGATGTTAATTAAGAAATCAACTGATATATCGACAATTATTGCAAAGCTATAACTAAACAGCTAAAATAAAAAATAATTTGCATTATGTAGATAATCAAAACATAATAAATTTGAGTACCAAAAAATTTCATGTTTAACTAAAAAAAAACGGAATCCAAGCGGGATGAAGTGGTTGTTATCTCCATACGCAAGTAATCCCAAAATCCTACAACCCATCAAAATAAAAAATTTTCATTAAACTTAATTATTATGAATCAAATAAATCAACTTAATTGAGCAAAAAAAGGCCATGGCTTAAGATAAAAAATTTATGTGAAATTCCAGAAAAAAATGCAAGTCATAAAGTAAAATAAAGAAGATTTTTTATAAAATGATTTGAAGTTCATGCAAATTAAAATGAATAAAAGCTATAAGGAAACCGCTAATTTAAAAATTTGTGCTTTTATATAAATAGCCAATTCTTCATTTTTCTTGAAAGTGCCACTTTTTATTAGGTAAATTATGGCATTTAAATGTTCATCAGGCGCGAAGCACCATCATCAAAATGACAAAATAGCTATCCGAGCGATCAGGTTAAAATTAAAAAAAAATTTTAAAAAATTTTACCAAAAAATCGAAAAAATTTTTTTTAAGTTTTCAAAGATTGTAAAAATTTAATTTTAAAAAAACACTATCACGATTGGTTGACTTTAAAAAGCATTGCCAAACATTTCTGACCGCGGATGTAAATCTTTTGAATATGAAATAATAACATTTTCATAATTTGGAAATAATGCGAACTTTAGATTGCAGGTGTTGCAAAAAACCATAAAAACAACCACCAATGAATAATTGTTCTAAAAAGCTTTGTGTGTAAATATAATATAAAATGAACGTTAAAATATATTGTTAGTTTGAAATATTAAAACGTTGCGCCAATAAATTAAAATAACATTAGTAAATAAGAGAAATGACTGAAATTAAAAACACCAATGAAAGGAAAACCAAGCGGAGACTAAGCGATTGTCGAAGACTTTGAGTGGAAATCGAGCTCTAATTATATTTATAAAACAAATATTTTAAAATTAATGTGATGATCGTCGAATTAAGAGGCGACTTTGGCTTAAAATGTAAATTCTAACAAGTAATAAATGATTGTCGCAACTCAAAGTATTACAATTGCTATCAAATCTGTGAGGTGATCTTTAATTTTTGTATAAATATGTACAAAGATTGTAAAATATAAAAATTTCAATTGAAAATTGTTTAAATATGATGAAATTGGTGCACAATGGGCCGAATTCTCTTGGAGCCGTTTTAATTATTTATCATTATCTTATCGAATATGTTCTACCGTATGTTTATTAAATTAATTTTAAACCGTTATTAGCGTATGCGAGAAGTTTGCCAAAACAATTTCTAAAAAATGCTTCCATTTAGAATAAAATAAAAAAATATTTAAAATCGTTATAAGGGTAATGTTAATACCAACATTAATTTATATTCTTATTTAATAATAAGTTTGAAATTTATTAAACCTTACCAATTAAAGAATATTTTGATTCTAAACATATGTAGTTAATAAAAATTAATTAAAGATTCAAACCGATTTTTGAATCAGGGTAACTGGCAAAAGTCATTGATAATAAAAAATATATATATTAATAGATTTTTAAATAAAAATAATTCAAATTAAATTAAGCAAATAGTTCGCGGTGATTATTGCGAGGCAAAGCTGCTCATGCAAGATTGTTCATATTAAGGTGCTTTTCAGAAAGTAATTAAAACAATTAATTAAACTAACCAAGTTTGACAAAAAATGTAAATATTCAACTTATATAATAAGTTAATTGTTTCGTTTTCATTTGAAAAAGGAAATATTTATACATCCTTTAACGAATTGTTACAAATAATTAATTTAAATAATTATGTAACGTGATTTGAGCTAAATTCAAGGGGTTCATGCATACAAAAGAAAGAACGATGCGTACAATCTTTGGAAGCGTTAATGTTTGAAATGAATTCGGAGTCAGATGCTCCAGTTAAATGCACGGAGTGCGAGCGCACGTTCACCGAATCGTTAAAGAATATGAAAATCCATCGGACGAAAATCACAAATTAAATAAAAACAATCTAACCAAAATTAATTCAAAAGTTCTAAATCAAGAAAAAATACCACACAAAAACATTTTAAAATAGTAAATCCTAATTATAAAATGCATAAAAAGTATTATCCAGCATACATAATTTATAATTCATAACAAATAAATAATATTATTCAAACGGACTGAAAGTAAAATATATATCAATTTTCATGCATAATTATTAATAACAAATACTTATACAAAATTTTACTAAGCTCGTGTTTCGATCCACGAATTCGGCCACAAAATAGCCTTGTGGTTTGTCATTTAATTCATAATTCTAATAATAATTGAATAAAGTAGCCGTTAACTGTTTCATAACATTGAAATAAGGCCAAAGTAAGACAAATTATAATTCTAATCAAAAATCGAAATATAGTAATCTTATAAGTGCTGATGAATAAATAAACTCACACTAAAATATAGTAATAAAAATCTATTAAATAAATGTCATCTAATTGCTAAATATTTCAAATCATAAATTGATAATTCTAATATTGAAAATATGCAAATATATTGTTATAAGTTTAAAATTTTATAAATAACCCAAAAATTACATCGACATATAAAAAACAAACGTTTTATACCTAATTAAGTTTAAGATAAAAGAGTTTCTAATGTTTAATCGTAAAACCGAAAAATAAATAATTGTTCAATTTGAAGTCGACGAAATGCCATATTGAATTGGGTCCCTGGACATGATGGCACCAGCTGACCGTGAAATATTTTTAATGTACCAAATTCAAAATTTACATCGTTAACATTGTAATTATAAAGAAGCACAGGTCACGAAAACTACATCTACTTATATTCCTTGAAACTCAGCTATAACAACAGATTTTAAAGAATCAAAAATTGAACAAAATTAAATTGTATAATAATACTCTAAAAAGCAATATGATAATTCAAAAGTACATGCAAACTCGACATTTTAACCAGGGGCAAACGCTGGAATATTATTAAAACGGTAAACGTGATAAAACATTACCGAATTAGACACGCTTGAACAATTGGAATTGGGCGAGATAAATCCCGCATAAACGAATAAATCTTTAAAATTAGCAAAAATAATTAGTATTTTTTAAATATACTTTAAATACAAATATTGATTAGGTCCTAAACCGACTAAAATTGCATATTAAAATTTGTGACAACATTAAAATAATGGTAATTATAAATTAGAAAACAAATGAAATTTATGGTTTAAATTTTTAAAGAATTGCCGAATATATATGAYCAAAATTCAGATATCCGGGCTTACGTGATTGTATTTGACTTGTCACAGTTTTCAAATTTAATTTTGATTTTAAGTCGTCGAATTACAAATTCTAATTTTTGACAAATAATAAAGAAATGTTTTCAAACAAAATTGCTTTTAATTATGCTGATTGAAATAAAGCTTAAAGCAAAGTTGATTAATTGTGTTTTTAATATTTTAATATGCTTTTTCGTTTTAATGATTAGATTTAGCTTCAATTACATGACTAATTTTACAACTGTATCAAATTACCTTTTTCCAATCCTACCCAGCCTTGACCCTTTTGTCTTTTGGTAACACATCCACGACCACGAAGACCGCGCCAATTTTAAGTAGTTTTTTTATTCTTTTTATATTTGCGTATTTCATTAATGGTTTCATTTAATACATGTATAATTAGAATTATCTTCTTTCATTTTATTCGTATTTAACTTAGAATATAGAATTTACTTAAAAATTTTTAAATATTTAATTTATATTACTATAATTTTTTGTTTATTTTTGACGAACCGCATCATTAATTTTTTTTAATTGACAATATATCTCAAATCGTATACTGACTTCTTCGTCAGCTTCACTGCCGCTTGTAGTCGTACCAGAAGTGGGTCCCCGAATTGACGCTGCAAAAATTTAAACAAAACTTTCTTGTAAATAATTGTGTGGATCTTGATGTGAATATAATAATATTATTTAATAAGTAGTTTGAATTCAAATTCTTGCTATAAAATTATATTAGTGTTTTCTTGTTTAAGTAAAGAAACCTAATATTTTTCAATAAAAATCCACTCAGAATAAATTTTGGTGAAGGAAAAAAGTTGTGCTAATTTATTGAGGGCAAAATCTTTTTTCCAGAAGAAAATAATCTTCAAAAATCTTTAAACTTATTGTCACTTGAAGTTTATTTTGTAAATATAAAGTTGAAATTCAATGACTTTGATGTGGGATTAAACAAATTAATGATTTCTTTTAAAATATGTTTGGATATTAATTAAATATTCGACCCGAAATCAATTTTTTTTGCAAAAATATTTGGTATTTTTTATTAGTAAGTTAAAACCTTTACTTTTTTAATTAATATGGTATTTTAATTTCTGATAAATTCTTTTTCGTTAATTGATTATCATTACACACAACCTATTTCTTAAATTTTTTACTTGTTTTTAAAATTTAAATTACTAATCAATTATGTATTGGTATAAATTATTTTTCATTTGAATCTAAACACTTAATTGTTGGATATATTTTAATTGATTATAGTTTACGTTTTGTAATTAGAGAGAAGAAATAGATTTTCGCGAACGATGGCTCCCACATGTCTCCTTGTTCCGAGAACTTTGAAACATACATTTTGATAAATGTCGTTTTCATTAGTTATATTATCTATTTTTATTAGTTATTTAAGAATTCTGGCTTTATTCGATAATGAATTTATATTTGTTATTATTATTATCTATTTTTGGATAATATTTTTTATTTAGCTTATTTTCTTTATTTTTTTAAATATCTATATAATATTAAGTATTTAATTTGCTAATTTTGCAAAAAAACTCGGATGTATAATGAGAATTAATCAATCCTACAGCGAATTCAACCTTTTTATGTTTAATATCAAGCAAATTTTATCCAGTAATAAATATAAAAGGTTAAGAAAATTTAAAGAAAATAATTCAAAAAAATATTT
>MEIZ01000526.1:9843-26287 GCA_001723225.1 Globodera ellingtonae
TAATAATAGACCTCTTAAAAGAAAGGGTTGAACAATAATAGACCCCCCTCAATTAGTAGCCCCCCCTCTAATAATAGACCCCTTTAGAGGTGGGTTGAACATAATAGACCCGGGTCTATTATTAAAGGAAATACGGTATCTTCAAAAGCAAAATATTAAAATTCAAGATCTAAAAATATATATCTTGAAAAACTATTAACAAAATTTGCAGCCTTAATAGTTTGATATTCTTTAAATTTTCCATTGAAATACCCGAACTAAAACTGAGAACAAAAAATGCTATTAGTTTAATAGAAATTATTAATAAATAAAAAAACCACAACGTATAATTACCGTAATTTACGAAATAATCAAAAATAAAATTAAAAAAAATTTTTGAAGTAAAACCAAATGAATAGAATAGAATGAGGGGACTTCTTTTTAAAAATAATAAAATACAAAACATTAAATTTACAGTTATCTTCAATTTTTTACGCAAACAAAAATATTAACAGTGGCTTTGTATGAATTCAAATTAATTTATAATATTTGTAAATTCAAAGTAACTGAAAGGAAATCATTTTACTTTAAAGCAAATTAAAAAAATTAAAAAGATTCCATTCCGCATGCAATATAACTAAGATGTATATTTATTTTAGATTTTTTTGCAAACACAATATAGCGTTTTTCTTGAGGAATAAATGGATGCAAAGCAATTCCGACTTAAAATGCATTTACATTATCAAATAAAATTTTAAAATAACCTATTCTTGCAACTGTTAGTAATATATCGATTCTAATTATGCGCCTAAACACATTCAAAAACTATAAGTAATAAATAACATGATTTGGTAATACGCCAATCTATTAGAAACATTAAGTAATTATGTGAAGTTAATACATTAAAACTTATGAGCATCTCAAAACGAGACGACGGCTGTATTAGAGTTCGATGTTCAGACGTGTTTCAAATTCCACCTTAAAACTTTCCATCGCTGAAAGGTTTTTTGTTCTCACATTTGGGTAATTACATAAAGCAAATAATTATGACTGGAGACTGTTTTTTAAAATTTACAAATCTTTTCCTTAAATTAATGTTTACAAAATAGAATCTTTGAATGCATAAATATTTTGAATTAATGTTATTCTCAATTTTGCTGTATTATCGATTGCTTTTTAATAAATTTTATATTTGAGTTCTATTTATTTTAATTACGTTTGTAATTTTTTTGGGGTCAAATGATTGCAACGTTTTGTTCTTTTTCAACGATATTGCACAGCATCAGAAATTTTCATTTGCTTTATTCATCAAAATTAACAAACTTTTTATTCTAACTATTTTAATATTTACGTTCACCGATCGTTCCGCGTTGAGAAGAGTAAATCTATATGGGTTGACAATTTTTGTTGACTGAGAAATCAAATGTTCCAACTCGTAGAATTTGCACCAAAAATATACTCTATTAATTTGATAAAATACAACCTAAAGTGATAATATATGATAATAAATGTTATTAGTGATTTAAATACACCTTTTTCGGTTATGATTTGAGTTTTTTTTCTTTGTTTATTAATGCATTTATATTTATAAATTATGTTTGCATGCACACTTTCATATCACTTTTTTAAAATACCATTATTTAGCCCAAATTGTTTGTTTTGTTCGGCACACCGGCGGCAACGTAATTTGTAAAATCAAATCCAGAACAACAAGTTTAGTCTTAACAAACTCATACATTCCAAAAAAGCCATAAAATCTCATTTTGAAGGTATGTACAAAATATTTGAACAAATTTTATAAATATATGTAATTTGATTTTTATATTTGAAATATTTATAAGGCGATTGTAAGTAGAAATAGCAATTTAAATATGTTTTGAATTTTTATAAAGGATATGTTTTTGTAATCGAGCTAACAATTTCTAAAGTAAAAATTGATTGAGGAAATAAATCGTCATCAATGATGAGGAAGCACGGTTAAAATGAGATATACTTTAATAAATTTAATATTTGAGAAATAATTATAATATAAATAATTTGGAAATAGAAAAGCTGGGACTATTCCCCAGTTAGAGAATTTTTTTAGCTATTTTAATGCCATTTTTGATTTTTTTTTAATTTGATAAATGCAAAAAAAGTAAATTAGCGCTTTGTTTCAACAAACTCATTTCGGTGGTCTTCCTTAAGAACTATTGAAATAATATACTTTAAAAAGCAAAAAATTGTATGGAAAATATATTTATTAGATTTGAAAAACAAGAAATAATTTCGTAAAATATGAAAGATATTAAATCATAAATATAAAGAATTTTAACAAAAAAAATTAAAAATTGACTGTTGATATAAAAAAAAGTAAAATAAAATATTATAACAGGGGAGGGGCGCCAGCTCAGCATCTTTGTCAGTCATTTTAAACATTCATTTCAACAAATCAATTTTCCCATCTAAATTGTAAATTAATTACAAAAGCAAAATAGGCAAACTACAGGGCTAAGAATACAATTTGATAAAATGTTGTAATTACTAGGTTTTTTAGGCAAATGCCTCCTCCCAGTTGCGGCAACGACGTCATCCGCCATTTGACTTATACGCATTGTAATAATATGTTGGTTTTTTAAACTTTCCATTTTTGTCCTTTAATATTTTCTGCTTTTAATTTAAATTAATTTAATTGATTAGATGGGCATTTAATTGGTTACTTAAACGCTTCTCATTACGTATTATTTTACTAAACTAATTTAATCACGTTGTGTCGTGGATTAACAGGGCCGCATTCGCGTTTCGCTCACGACGCACAATTCAGCTCCAAAGCAAATTATTAAAATAATGTAAAATATTTTTAATTAGATATTTTTTTTATACAAAAAAATATTATTTTAAAACAAAATCATAATATTAATAAAACGTAAATTAATTGTGATAACATTATATAATTTATTATAAACAATGCATTTTTTACAAAAGTAAACTGCCGCTATTCTGAGCAAGTGTTAAAGACAATATTAACAAAAATTAATTCCAAGCCTAACAAAAGATTTTGCTATAAATTATTTTTATGAAGTAAATGAGTAAATTCAATAAAAATTAAAATTAGGTTTGATATTTGATAAATAATAAAAATAAACGTAGACAAGTAATAATATAATAGTTAAACTAACTGACGAAAATAAA
This sequence comes from Globodera ellingtonae, assembly GCA_001723225.1. Lineage (NCBI taxonomy): Eukaryota > Metazoa > Nematoda > Chromadorea > Rhabditida > Heteroderidae > Globodera > Globodera ellingtonae. Next base: position 12,994 of record MEIZ01000526.1, read on the forward strand.
ACTCCAAAACCTACCATTTAAAATCAGTAAGTTTATAATCAAAAATTTTTTGAATCATGTTTGTTTATCAGTCAAAAAATAATCCGAGAATTATTGTAAACCATAAAATAATTAAATTAATGTCGTGGCATATTAATTCATAACCAGCCGCTGGATTGAAAACCGATAAATGATCAAAGTTCGAAATTCACTTCGATATTGGTAATCGCATTAAAATCGTATTATGACATCTTGATAAAAATTTATTATAAAAAACAAGATCGAAAAATCGGCGGACCATAACATCAATTTAAAAAAAATTTCTTATCCAATCATAAATGTAAAATAACATTAGTAATTTTTTTGAATCGATATTGTTCATTTGAATTAAAATCATAAGAGAAATTATTATTTATAAAATAATAGAAATCTTAACTTTTATTCCACTTATATAATGAAACATTATAATATTTTATTAAACATTTGACATAAAATTATAGCTTATAAAGTAAGGATAAATATTTTATTCTATGCACAAACATCACCCCGCGGGCACAGTACATCCAGGCTCAGATGTGTGCAAGGCAAAACAAATGGCGCATCATTGTCATAATTAAAGCTTCTATATGAGTATACTGTGAATAAATGCCATAGATAATAAGTTTTTTATTTTTTAGATTATATTTAATATGTTGTAATAGGAAAATTTTGTTTCCGATTTGTTCAATAACATTTATTTAAAATGAGTATAAGAACTCAGTTTTCAAACGCTTTTTATCTTTAAAGGCATGAATATTTTGAATTAATGTTATTCTCAATTTTGCTGTATTATCGATTGCTTTTTAATAAATTTTATATTTGAGTTCTATTATTTTAATTACGTTTGTAATTTTTTTGGGGTCAAATGATTGCGGCGGTTTTTTCTTTCTCAACGATATTGCACAGCAGCAGAAAATTTTCATTTGCTTGCTGTTTTTTAAAATTAAAAACAAACAATTGAAAAAACATATTTAGGTAATTCAATAAGCTAGTTTACTTGATTTGATAAATGGATTTTTTATATTGCATTGTTTATGATTTATGAATTTATTTGTTGTTTTAAGCATTTATCAATATTAATAAGCTATAATATTATTGACAGGGTTTTGAATAAATTGTTATTAATTCTTTAGAATATAATATAAAAACAAAGATGAGAATAGTCAAATAGCTTTTGATTTAGCAACATTTAAACTAAAAATTGTATTTTTGAAAATATTAAATATTTCTCTTATAAGCGAATAAAATTGCAAAATGCRATATTGCAAATTYTTACTGATGTTSTTCGCAAYCCAGATTAAAACTTTTGCCTTTTTWATAATATAAAAAATGAGAGACTGTTTATGCATAAAGCAATAAAAATTTGAAGAAATGTATTTTTGAAGACATTCAAATCTATTTGTTTAATAACGGGTTTTTTGCTGCATATTACTTTGATTTTAAAGAATGACAAATATACAAAAATATAAAAAACATACCTATATAAAGTTCAATTACATACCTATTAAAAGTTTTAAAAAAAGATGGAAAAGTTACGCACCCAATAATGAAGAAATAAAACCGGTTCGGCACGTTTACCATTTAAATAAATGCTTATAAAAACAAAAATTTCTAATTAAATAATCCAACTAGCTTATATTGAAACGAAATTTTTAATTTAAATCAATAACTCATAAAAAAGATCTTTTGAAAGGCCTCCATCCAAAACCCAGAAATAATTTCCAGAGGTGTTTTTGTTATTTTATACGAATACGCGTGCATCCGATGTTTGAAAAATCTGTGACCCAACATAAAATTAATTTATTCTAGTAAAAAATAAATTTACTTAATTAAAATTATATAATTTAGTACAATTCTCTAAGAACAAATTGTTTTTCAAATTTTTAGAAAATGGGCGCGATAAAACACCCCCCTCAAAAGAGCTCCAACGACAAGAAGACTCCAAAGAATATTGTTCAAAGTTCTAAGATTTATCCAATTTGTCCATTTGCAAAAAGGAAAAATATTCCATTGCCACAGGATTACAAAAAAATATCAAATTATGGAAGAGCGTTGTGGTGGCCATGGACAATTCGCGGATCTGTTGAAAATCTTCGCAACAATTAATTTTTGCATTCCACAAATTCTACAGCATTTAAGCTTGGGAGATTATATTTTTAAACATAAAGCAAATCAATAAAAAATCATATTATATCCATTGTGGCTACACGTTAATTTTGATTAAATCTATAGAAAAAAAATGATAAGAAGGCTCTAATTTTTTGATTGTAATTTTTAAAGCAACAAATGAAAAAATTAAAACATAAAACCTATGTTAAAATAAAKAAACACATTATGATATTCTAATTATCGTCACAGTATTCGGAMCCTAAAAATTGGTTATAAATTAAAAAAATTAATTAATAAGATTTATAACTTAAAACTTTTATTGTTCGATTTTTGAATTTTTAAACTCTTAAATAAAACGTAAAATTCAGAAACTTCCGTTGCTGCCAAGAATTTACTTCACTTCTCAACTGGAAAAATTTTTAGTTAAGAAAGTGTAACTCGGCGTTGCAATCATTTCGCCCCATGAAGTTCTGAAGAAGTTTATTAAATCTCCAATATAATTTTGGAGTGCTGAGATTAAATTACATCTCTCGAATAAATTAAAAAATTCTGAGTATTACTTTATTAATAATTGCAAAAAAAGCAGAAAGCCGAAACCAATGAATGATACAGCGGGATTTCGTTCAGCCTACAATAAAATGCAGAGTTTTTTTCTAATTTAATTAAAGGAAAAGTTTCGTTATAAACATTTATTGCGATCTTTTCCTTCAAAGATAAATAAGTTATTCAATCATTAAATAGCATAATTAAAACCATATAAATAAAGTTTTAAAAGCTTTAAAATATTTATTTATAAATTTCTAATAACTTATTATTTAAATTAATACAATATCATAATAAATTTATTACGTTTATTAGCCAGGTACTATGAAATGTTTTATAAAAATTATAATAAAAAAAACACAAATACAGTCAACCACAAAAATAATACATTATGACATTTAATAACATCAATTAATTAACTTTGATGGATAAAAAAGATCAGCGAAGTAATCTTATTCATTGAAACATTCAATTTATATGAAAAATATAACAATTGTCCCTAAAAGAAAGGCAAAATTTAGAAATAGGCAATGACCAAATGCTCCTCAATTCGCTAGCAAATTTTTTCCCATGCATCACTTGGTATATTAGGATGGATCGAGCATTTTTTAAATTATAAAATTGATGAACAAACCTTAAAATATGCTATAATAATTCGAAAGGCGTTTGAATTTTTTAAAGAGTAACTCAAATAAATATTTCCAAGTATTCAGAACATGTTATCTGGCATCGCAACAATCTTGCCACAATAAGTAAAAATGTTTAAGTAGATCAAATAAAACCAATCACCAAATTAACAAATAATTATTTGTGAATAAAAATGATTTAAAAAGTTGAAGAAACCAAAATTGAAACACTGCCGGCAAAGYGCCAAAAAATGCATCATTGGGACGCCATGAAGTCAGTTTCACAGTTTCAGACGATTATCCTTGAATTTAAAACAATAAAATTTATTTTATGCTCCATAAATTATTGTAATAAATAATAATAATAATAATAATATTAATGATATTATGGTTAGCAAAAAAAATCTAAATTATAAAGTTTCATCAGCAAATAATGAACAAAGATTTACCGGTTCACAAGTCAAAGTAAAACACTTTAAATCTAAATATTCTTTTTTTTAATCATTTAAAAAATTATAATTGAGAATATTTGTTTATATTTTGTCTGCATCTCGTAACGCTAAAGCTAAAATACAAATTAGGCTTTAGACATTTGAATCTCTCTCCTGCTCTTCTAAAAAAATCGATTGTCGCGCTACGAAAAATCGATGKAAGACCGAAGATCTTTTTTTGTAGTGTTTAGATTACAAATGTATTTATTGCTTTTCAAACTGTTGCTGAAATATTTAAACCACGGAAGCCATAAAAATCGTCTTCTTTTGCCTTTTAATTCTTAGATTTTTTAAAGTATTTTGATAGGCATTTTATTTTGTTTATTTATCTAGAAGACTTCGACACCAATTTATGGCTTTTTTAAATATCTTATAGCCAATAAAATGAAATGCAATTTTATGTTATAGATTTTTAGTTTTTGATGACCAGATTTAAAATCAGCAGCCCGAGCTTTGGTCTCGTTCTTTTCAACGGCTTTTCGCACCCTGCTTTAACTTGTAAATCAGTTGATTTATAAATTTATGAAGTAAGTTAGATTTATTTTTGTAAGAGTTTTTTGGATCTTGCTTAAAGAATAAGAGATATTTATTTGGTATTTATAATTACAGTTGTCGAATACTAATCACTTAAGTTATTGATTTTATCATTCATTTTTCTCATACCGAATTTTTCACTTATTATTATTTTAAATTGGATTTTTATTTTAAGTATTACTTATTGAAGATATAAATTTTATTTTTGCTGAGTCAACAAAACCACGCGGATCTTCCTAGGGTCCTTATTTTGATTCACTTCGGTGATGAAAGCTGTAGTTTTGGCATTATTTGTTTAAATTTTAGTTGATTTTTTTAATATTTAAAAATAGTCGACCTCTAATAAATCTCTGTTGTTTACAAATACTCTTTATTTTTTACTTATTTGAAAAGCTTATTTTTTTATCATAATGTTCACTATTTTAGTTTTTTTTTCATTGATTCAAATCGATTTATTTATTTATCTGAATTCCCCGCTTTAATATGATGAAAGCTTAAGTACTTTTAATAATGTTTGGGAAAAATATGCCGCCAACATAAACGGCAGCGACCGCCTTCGATGTTGTAAGAGCAGGCTTTTGTTCGGCATGCAACAAGCCGATCCTAAACAATGACAAAATCAGCCAGCTCCTTTGGGTGCATTTGTCTGTTTTAGTTTTTAGATTTATTTTTATTTACATTTCAAATACATCTTTTTGAATACTTTTCGTCTTTATGCGCTTCTTTAATCTTGCTAGCCTTTTTGTACTTCATGTGTTACTGCAGTATCGAGGCAATCTTTCATTATATTATTATTTATAAAAATGAATAGAAATGATTAGTATTAATATTCTTGGTTTATAAACATATTTTGGGTGGCGTAGTTGAAATATTAATTGTTAGACACTATGCATATATTATAATCATTCTTTCCTTTTACTTTTATGTATATTAAACCTTATTGGTTTGTCTTGTGGCACGGTGACGCCTCGCTTCTTCTGTCTCGGCGGGTAAAATTTTTTTGTCTTTTGTATATTAATTTCTTAGTTAATATCCATTTATTTTAATTTTTATCAATAGTTCAGATTAGCTCAAAAGCTTACGTTTAAGATGCAACATTTCTCTCCGGGTACCCTCGGAGCRAWTAATTTTTTTATATTCTTGCTTCTCAGTTGATTTCAATTAATGGTGTCTGTTATTTTATGATTAACAATATTTGATTAAATAGTATTAATTTAATTGTTTTTATTACAATTGTAATAGTTTAATTTAACGCTTAGGTATAATCTAATATTTTTTTTATTACTTTTTGGCATAAGCTTTTCTTTAAATTAGGATTTTCCCAAGTCTGGAAATGAAAAAAAAAGATTACATTAGAGCTAGACGGTTTAGTGACTGATATCACAAGATTTATATTGTTTGGTGGTTTATTTTATGCTGTAAATTGACTGAAAGCAAAAATTCAAGAAGATGTGATGAATTTATTTGAAAAACTTTTTTTAAACTCGTGTAAAAAATTAACGTACACGGCATCGGATTTTTTTAAAGCTTAATTTTATTTTTTTAATTATTTATATAATTGGCATTTTAAAGTGCGCATGTTAAAGCGGGTATAATCAATAGGGTGGGGATTTTTAGTTATTTAACTATTTTTTCTGCAGCTTTGTTTTGACGAGTTATGCACGAAAAACATGTTTTTAGTCAAAAATTTTGTCGGTTTAACGTCACTATTCGTAACAAATTTTTCTTGCCATGATCATTATATTTTTGAAAAATTTTCATAAAAAATATAATAAAATTCGTATTTTTTCTTGGTAGGATTTTTTGTTTTTTAGACGCATTTTTGCAATTTTTTTTTTTGCCTAAAAGTAACACCCTACTGTTGCTAATTTTACCATGTAAAAAAAACAATATTTTCGACTTTAAATTATTTACCTGCATTATATGATTTTTTATTAACAACGTACTTTTTTAGTGAATTCACATTTTTTAAAATTTATCTATTATATTTGCTTGCATTAATTTASGAGCTTTATTTTTCTCTTTTATATTTTTCAGATTAAAAGGGTTTTTAAGAAAATTTTGCAGTTAGTTTGTAATGTTCATTTAGCTAAAAAATTCTTAGATTAAAGAATGCGAGAAAACTTCCAGAATCAGCATAATTTAAATAATTATTTATTTGTAAACTTTATTTTGTAGATTTTTTATTGAATCTAAAATTGCAGTATTACAATGGTAGTCAGTCTAAATTGTATATTTTTAATAATATTATTTTATTAGCTAACAAATATTAGATTTTTCATATCTTTAACAAATAAATTTTAATAGAAATTCATTAATTGCAGGTCTATTATTGCATGATTAATTTTTCTCTAGCCAATTAGTTAATTGTTAATTTAAATTTTTCCAATGTTTTAAAGCTAATATTCAATTTTCGAAATTAATATATTGGATTATTCTGATTTTTTCATTCAATTGTTTTTACTTTTATGCTATACTCTAAGAATAATTTTTTAAATTTTATTTTACGCCGATTGTTTTATCGCGTCTCGTTTCATTCGCAGATCAATGGGGTATATTTAAAATTTAAAAATGTGTGAACATTCTCGGTCGGATGAACGATTGGCCAGCCACCGTTCTGTGCAATATCCAATTTTAATTTTCTTAAATATTAATAAAATATTTTAAACTTTTGTAGCCTTTTTGTTATCTCGACAACAGATTAAGATATGCGGGGAGTTTTTTTTCAAATGGTTTTTTTTTAAATTTATTTTTATTTTGGAGCGGCAATTTTTTACCTTTATTTTTTAGGTTGAAATAACAGATATTTAAAATTATTTTATGTTGAAGTGGCTAATAATTAGCTATTGTCTCCAAGCCCCACGGAGAGATTCGTCCGAGAACGTATGAAATTCAAGAAGGCATTGTTTGTCATCCGAGAAAACACGACAAGATAAATCCGCTCCAAGTTAAATTATGAATTTAATTTTTATTATTTTTCTAAGTTTATAATTTTTATAGAATTGTTGTGTTGRGAATTTATTGCTTGACCATTATTTCCGACATYTTGTTAGAAACACTTTTTTAGTTTTATTATCTTTTTGTCAATTATATTGTTTTAAACATGCATTATAGAAATTGTTAAATTATTTTTGAGTTCTTTTGTTCATAAAAAATGACTATTATAATAATAGAACTACATAACGATATTTTGGGGTTTGTCTTATAATATATGTAGCTGGTGATGCGATAATTGCAACTTTGTTTATTAATGAGCTTCTGAAACAACTGTATTTATTTGTTATATTTATTTTTTATTAGGGTGCGTTTCTCGGTACGCGCTTTCGAAGACTTTCTTGTTGCATTTTTCATCTTTGGGGTTCTGTGTCGGTGCCTTCGGTTGGATTAGTTTTGTAGATGATTAGCAATAATTAGTTTTATGTTTCGCTAAAAGTAATTTATACGTTTTGCTATTTTTGTATATAATTATTCTTTTGATTATAAATTGTTAACAAGTCTTCTAGTGCATTGATAAACTTTTATTTTGCTTAATTTTTTAATATATTTTTTGTGATACGTTCAAGTTTTTAGATATTAATTTTTTAGTGCATTCGCTATCATTATTTCCTTATTTTTTTCATACAAATTTTGTGTTAATATCGAATCTCCGTGATTTGTTCGGCGGCCTAAAATGCATGTTTAATTTAAGTAAAATGGTTAATAAAACAAATATATTTTTTAAATTATTCACCAGAGATATGCTATTGAACATTTGAAATTTAAGGAAAAGCCTTGAGGAATAAATTAGCATAGCGATAAAAATAAAAGAACAATATTATTTGATATAATCTAATTTTTTTTCAGATTTTTTGTTGACTATTTTGTAAACGATGTCATCATATCTTGCCTACAAAAGACTAAATTCTACCCAAGAGATTAATTACATTATTTAAATTTTTTAATAAAATATTACGTATTAGCAATAAAAGTATATGTCTTAAGATTAAATAAAAATTTTAGATTTGAATAATTTGGTAATTAATTTTAATGGTAGGCATCATCAATTCGGTTACGTGTCCAAGCCTTCCGTGCGTGAGAACATATACTATTGCGCTGATTGAGAAAGTGATTTATATTTGTATTTTGTGTTAATTAAAGTTGACTTATATCAGCGACATAATGAAAATAAAAAAATTATTGAGGTAATAATAGTACCTTTTTTCATTTTGAAGTATTTGATAAATTAAATATTTTGTAAACATTAATTAATATTATGTGCTAAATAATAATTCTTTTCTTTTTAAGTGTAAATATTATTTATATTTTGCATTTTGTATATCTAATTATGTTAAAAAACTTTAAGAGTAACAGATTTTACAATGCCATTTTTTGTCTTTCTTATTTATTTATAGACATCTATTAGGAATCATATGTAAAATTCAAAATAAAAATAAAAGTGATTTAATATAAATATGCACAAATTTTAATGTTAGAGTTTTTTTTAAAATAATGATATTTCATTTTAAAGAAGCGCGAAAAAAATTGTCGATCACCTGTTGCACCATAAAACAATTCTTTCGGCATTTGAGTAAATAAAGAAAAATTTAATTTGTTTTAAAAGGTTGGTGTTTTAATTTTAACGATTTCAGACCCAAGTAAATTACAAATTATATAAATGCTAATATTTAATATTTATAGGGCGCAATTTTGTAAAGTATTAAAATTTAATTAAAATTTCCTATACAGTAATAAATATTCATTAATATTTAATTTTAATATTCTTAACCCAATAATACGCCAACTTTTTGATGCTGAGTTGTCTGTTTTGTTGAGCCATCATCGGTCTGTTCATCCATCGGCATATCTGAATTTTGAGATTAATACTTGATATTTTGAAGCTCATTTAATTTATAGATTATTTTAATAATTGTTTATGTTAAATTTTTCTGCTATAAAGTCGAAAAATTAAAGTCTTTGGACCATTTAACATTAAGAATAATTATCAACGAGCAACTTTCAAACATTTATTCTTTGGTCTAACATTTTTATTTGTTTAAAATTTTTTTTTCATATTCGTGTATGTTTTGATTATTAAAACATATTGAAGCGTCAGCGTAAGACAATCAAAATTTGTATTTTTAAACGCTTTTATGAACAAGTTTGAGATTTTTTACTTTAATACATAATATCATTCTTTGTAGACAAAAATCAAATTCTAAAAAAAATTTATTACTTTAAATCATTGTTCCCATATTTTTCGGAGTCTTTTTGTTCAGCTTTTTCAATATTGACTTTAATTCCTAATAAAGTTGCCTTCTTCTATTATTTTTATGGTCATTTATAGTTTTTTACAATTATTTATGCATTTTATAAGGCAAAATTTAAATTTTTTTATTGTCATATGATTAAATCCTCAGATTGTTTTAGTTGATTTTGTCTTTATTATATTAAAGATAACTATTTTAAACCGTTCTCGCTCTGCTAATAGTTAAGACGTCGCAGAAAATGACCGTGTCTATTATTTATTTGTTCATAAATTTAAGTTCTATAGCCCCTATATTATGGTTAAATTATCATAATATAGTTCTATTTCATTATCTTTCACCTGAATGATGTTTAAACTACCCAATATACTTTTATTAGGTATTAATTGCAATGATAATTTTGTTCAAAAATTTTTCTTGTGATATATTGTAATATTTAAAAACTTCTCCTTCGAAGTGCATTCGTCATAATTAAATGCTTATTACTTATTTTACATATTAATATTCAGTGAATATCTAAATATTGCCAGTAATTATTATACTGTACATTTTAGATGTAAGCAATAAAAAATATTGTAATTTAACTATTATATTCATTAAGGTGTGTTTTGGCCCATCCAATTGAGCCGGATTGGCTAGCGTAAGAATAATTTAATATGAATTAAAAGTTATATTGAATTTGAGGCCTGTAAAATGTTTTCAAAAGGTTTTACAATAATTTTCACAGTCCAATATACGTAAAAGGTTTTTTTTAAACTTTTTAAGTTAGCTCTGTAAAAACAGTCTAGGTAAGCCATTTTATGGCCCTTCAAATTTCCCAAAAAGTGTCGATTGGGGATTGTTCACTTTTTTCAAATCGATCTGACTTGAACCATTTTTACAGTGATTTGGTGAGCGATTCTAAGACTTAGTTCAAAAAAGGGCACCTATCGGTTTAAGCCAATTTATAACCCTTCAAACCTTGGCCGTGGATATTTTTTTAGTTTGGAAGTATCTTTAAATCGATATTCCCCCCCCCTCCGGCGATGGGAAAACGAACGCCCATCCCCGGCTGGCAGAAAAAAAAAAGCAGCATTTGAATTGCTGCAGCGAGCGGTGGATGGAAAGAATTATATAATGACTTAGTTTTTGATATTTCGATTTTGCAAAATTCTTATTGTTTTAGCATTTTTCTTCTTGAAATATTAAAAAATACTGTAAGGAGAAACTGAAAAATGTTGTGGGCGAAAGGCGATAAGGCTCAGAAAAATCCGTCATTTAAAAAAATGCATTATTGAACACAAATTTAATCTTGATTAACTCCAATATTGACATTTTGTGATTAATGGAAATTATAATAATTAACGCTGTGGACCAGAAAAACAAAATTTGAAATAATTTATTCGTCGGAATAAGGATTTATTTATATTACGATTCTGAGAATGACAACTTTTTTTTTTCCAAAGTCAATACAAAACTTAATCAAAGTTAATATATAGTTTTGTCTAATTAATGTAAAATTAAATTTTAATGTAAGAAAGAAATAAAATAATTTTTTGTCAAGGCAAAGGCGAGATTATGAGGTAGGAACAAAGTCACTTTTGATATTAAATTAAAAAAGCAACCCTAAAAAAACAAAAATACATTAAAGGCAAAATTTAAAAAATCGTGTTAAAGAGAACTATTATTACAAATTTTTTAACAAAAAATCAATAAAAAAACTATGATTTTATTTTTAACACAAAAGTAATAGAATCCAAATCAAAATGTAATTGAAAATTTTAAAATAGTAACTACTTAATATTGTGAGATTCTACACCCAAACAAAAAAAGAGAGAAATTAAGAATTTATCTAAAATAATAATCAAACAAATATATTATGGAAAATGAAAGCATCACTGAATGAATAATCAAAGGCTGGTTATTTTGCAATAAAAAATCACATAAATGCGAATATGTCCCGGAAGAACCTAGCTATTCATTTAACCGCTGTAAAATGTGTAATACTAATAAAAAAAACAGTCCCCGAAGGAGAATGGACAGATCTCTTGGTTGAAGCGATAAAATAAATCACTAAATAATCTTTAATTATTATAAATATTGTTTAAATGAAATTTGTTTCAGGCTAATCCTAATGTTTAAAATAACAGTGTGGCAATTGTTTAATTCATATTTAGTTTATCAAATTGCTGGTTTAATTTGCCGGGCAGTTCAAAGCCATTATTAAAGATTTTTTTAAATTCTTGCCCACTTTTTTAAATTACAATTAAAGTATTGATTCATTATTACTAGTTTTATAGTAAATATAAATTTGGGCACAAATTACTTTATTTTCTTACTTGCCTTGGACTCTCTCCGCCAAGAAATGGTTTTCTTCTTCCAGCCCGTTTTATTTTAGAATAAAATTTTAAATGATCAAATTGTAAATACATAAATTAAACCTTTTATGCTTAAAAAGAAGAGTTTATTAAAAATGTTTCTTTCATCATTTTATGAATCATGATACGTTTTCATTTCTAAGCGGGATTATTTGTTGAAATCAAAAATTTGGTAAACATTTAAAGAATTCTGCATTTAAATACAATGATATTTATTTATTTAGATTTTTTTTTTTTGCTATTTCAATCTTGTAAGAAAATCTCTTGCTCTAATTAAATTATCGTTTATTTCAAATTTTGTGTTAAACCTTTATATCTTTGCATATTTGCAATTTATTAATTTATACTTGTTTAGTAAGAAACTGAACGTAGATTTATGTAGCATATGATAATGTTGCAAATTTCTACTTACTTTTTTTGATGTCAATTGTATTCTCGCAAACAACAATTAAGGACGTGTTAAAACCTTGATGAGATATTTAAGAATCTCTTCAGAAACTGAAGTAATATATAAGATTTCATCCCACATTTAACAGTCAATAATAAAGTGGCGAATTTGTTTAATTAGTTGTTGAACAAAAAAATTATACCAGAACTGTAGCTGAAGAGGACATGACGTGTGGGCTATGGAAAGCAGCATTAGCCACGACTATCGTGCGAATTTATTAAACCAAAAAAAATAAAATAAATTAATATTTAATTGCAATGTAACATGGAACATGGGTAAATGATTGTTTATAAATAGATAATAAAATTGTAATTAACAGTCGTTTATGCAAAAAAATATGATTGCGCATTGGATCCAAAACTATTCAGGTTTAATTTTAATTCAGAAAATTTTTGTAAAGAATGTTTGCCCACATAGAATTTGATGCCGTAGGCGATTCCTTGCAAAAGCAATTTTTAAAAGTCTATTTCTATAATTTTGGGAACAGAATTTTGATTACAAAATATTAAATATTCATATCATTTTTATTGTGTCGACTTTTTTTTGCGCATCATTTAACAATTTAAATTATGGAGTTTGAATTCTATGAAAAGCATTTAAATAAGCTAAACATTAAACCATCAACAAGTTATGCGCGCTAATAATTAATATTAAATGTGTCTATGCTCTATAATAATTTAGCTAAATTCCAAATAAAATTGAACCTAAAAATTGTAAAATCGACATAAAACAAGGGGGATAAACACTTAAGCAAACAAAAAAAATGCTTTGACATAATTAAAATGTTTGACAAAATATGGATTAAAGTCTAAAGAATGAATGGTCCGTTAATTAATATTATAATAAGTAGTTTCACCTGCCACTGCGTCGTTTTTGCGGTAAAATTTACCGCACAAACCCGTGCCTTTGGCATGGGTTTGTGGTG
>MEIZ01000527.1:11462-25226 GCA_001723225.1 Globodera ellingtonae
TTGATCAGCTTTTAAATATTTGTTTTTTCATAAACTTTAGGTACATCGACCAAAATGTCATCAAATTTCTCCAAAACATTCGCCGCCTTTTCGACTCCAAAGGCACCTATCTTTACATTGGAACAGACGACGACGAAAACCGCAGTTGGGAGATCATTTGGCACCGGATTTGGCCCTTGATCAAGGACAACATTTACGGACTTGACTTGTATACCTTCCAACTCGACGGTTGGCGCCAATTCTCTCCGACCGTTATCAACGATTGCCCAAAACTCCGATTGATTCATTGCGATACTATTTTTCCCGCGTTCCCAGCTGATGACAGTGCCGGCGCTTCTTCTGAACAAGCTTTGGCTAAATGGTTGTGTACGCCGCGCGGAGATGGCATTCCGAAGGTGTTGGACAGCTTTAATTTTTATTCGGAAAGAATGGAGGGACTGAAAATGGGGAATATTCAAACTGAGAACATTGACTAAGCATTGAAAAAAATGTTGTTTTTTTCTTTTCAATATCAATTTTGTTTTGTTGTCCCTAAGCTTTGAGGTTGGAGATATTTTTTGCTTCTGTTTTTTCCTTTTGTCCGGCAATTCCTTAAATCAATTGTTACCACAAAATCATTCAAAAGGAGGGACCTGCCGTTTATTGTAATTTTGGGCTTTTCGAGATTTGAGGCCAAAATTGATTTTTGGGAATTTAGAAAATAAATGGTTGGGGGTGTGAATTGGCCGGTTTTTAAAGGTAAAATAGATTTGTTTAAAAACGAGTCTAAATTAATTTATATTTCACTTCATTTTCTGAAATACGGGAGGGAAGCGGGCTTCCCTTTTCCGGAATCGCAACCCAAAAATCCGGAAACCAACCCGGTTTTCCCTTTTCCGGAATCGCAACCCAAAAATCCGGAAACCAACCCGGTTTTCCCTTTTCCGGAATTAAAAATAATTGAAAAATTCGTAAACCAACCCGGTTTTCCCTTTACAGAAATTAAATCGTTTTCGTTCAGCCGACGGAACGTGTAACTTCGAGGTCGCCAAATGATGGCTTAACTTTGACCTTTTGTTAAGCTGCTTTGCCTATAAATAAGCCGTGGCGAATGAATGCCGACAACAAATTCGCTTCGCAGATTCTCCTAATATGGGCCTAATTAGAATCAAATCACGCTTAATTACTTCACTAATCTTTGTAATCGCATTTCCCGTGGCAATTTGTCAAGGACCCTCCCCGAATGGCACAACAACGCCCGCTTCTCCCATAAAAATGGATTGGTTTTGTGGGAGTGACCGCTTCAATATGGCAAATAGAATTTAATTTTGGCCAAATTTTTGTCAATTTAAGTTTATGTCGGAGAATGCGGTAACAAGAGATTGTCCGACCAGAAAAAGTAATTATTTTTAGTCATTTTTTCAATTTGTATAAACTCAAAATTCAGACGGATTTAACAATTGTTGTGTGGCGCATGACCTGTGAACTTTGACGTGACGGCCTCTCACATTTCAATTTTGCTTATTTCAGATGCTATTCGGCACAAGCCGGTCAAATCAATTGTGACAATAATTTTTGCAATTGCTTATTGGTGACTTTTTCTTTTTTAATTTAATTTTAAAAATGTTTAAAAACAAATATTTTGTAGGAAGCGGCCAACGGAACCAGAGTTTGTTCGGCCTATGAGGCCAAAGCGTTTTGTTTGCTCGTCCGTCAGTTTGGCGACGGCCCTTACAGAGCGTCGGCTCCGTCTATTTTAAATATAAAGTTAAATAAAATTCAAATTTAAATTTAAATTCGGCGGCTTTTCAGTTGCACGTGGAGTCGTTGCGGCTTTTGGTTTAACACCGCCAAACAATTGGGCTGTGACTGCGATGGCACTGAGACCAGAGGCTGCGGTCCGTTAGGCATCGGCCGCAGCTACCAGTGCTGTCCCACGTGTCTCGGGGGGAACAAATAAATGCGGCGGCATTAAATTCGATGGCAATTTATTCCGGTCGAATTCTCTGCTATTTTTGCCCCAACAGACTTATGTTTTTAACGCCCTTTTGTTGAACTTTTTTAAGGTGTAGGCACAAAACCGAAAAGTATCAAAACAAGTTTTAAGCCATTATTGTTATTTTTACGCACTTTTTTCCGCTTTTTTGCTTATGAACCCGGTTTTAGTACCTATTTTGGCACTTTTTCTCACCTATTTTAGGTGCCTATTTCGAGATTTTTCGAACCTAAAAGTAGCATCCCTACTAATCGACATCAGAGTAGACAAAATGCACATCATTTGACGATATCCTTGAATTCAATTTCATATAAGAAGGAAATTTCCATTTTTGTTCATTAATGTTACATTTTTAAGTAACATTATGCCAAATATTCAAATTTATAAGAATTTTTAAAAAATTTTTATTAATTTTTTTTAAACCACAAAAATCGGCAAAAAGTCCACAAAGCTCCTGAAAACCCCACAAAAAGCAGCTAAAGCAGCAGATATCGGGAGTTAAATTATCGTTAAGCTAACGCTTTACGTTGGGAAAATCTTAAAAAGTCAAAAGGTCACAAAACTTTTCACAGTTTCAAATCCACGAAAGATTCCGAATGCTTTTTTGATTTTGATCGACAAAAAACAAATAAATGATAAAACCAACAGCAAAACCCCCATAAATCCTCTCGTTTTTCACTTTATAATTTGAAATTCGGGCCAAAATTTGCTTCAATTTTGTTGCCAGGGTAGTAGAACGAAATGCACGGGTACAATTCGGCGCCTAAATCGACAAACAAACGAGTAGTTTCTGTAAAAAAAAAAAATAAATCGCAAATAAATTAATGTATTCTTAAAATTAAATTGCCCTTTATAATTTTTTTTCTTTCTTACCCAAACGCCGCCCATTTTTTGTGTAAATAATTTGGCGAGTTGCCAAATTGACGCCGCATCCGATGACGTCACCGACGCCAAACGAAGGAATTCCATTGTAGATGTAAGCGCGTCCAGTGTCGATGTGGGAACATCCCTCAACTTCGTGACCCCAAAAATAGCCGAGACCTGCGTATGCGTAAGTGCCTTTGTAACCTCCAACCCATTTGTTCGATGGCATTCGTTTTGTGCCAAGTCCAATGTAAATAGGTCTAAATAAAATTTTTTAAAAGAAAATGCTTCTAAAGCTTTCGAAGCCCAACCATTTATTTATTTAACTTACCCTTCTTTCTCTAATATTTTCACTTCGTAGTAGAAAATGCCGAATTTTCCTTTTGGAATTGGCCGTTCGGCGAGAACAGAGCGCCACTCTGGAAAGAAGTACATTCATTTTCTAATCAAACCTCTACCAGAATAATATTTACCATAATTAATTCCATTATGTTGGGCAATCAATCGGGCGGGCTCAGAAAGCGCGAGTTTCTCGTGACATGCAGCGGAATCCCATCGATTTTGAAGGGTTAGTCCTAAGGAATTTTATTTTCAAAATATTAAAATACAATTTCGCTTTTGTGCCGGTCATTGCATAAAAAGTGGCACTTTTTGATTTGGCTATAAAAAAGTAGGTATTTTAAAAAGCGRTTACAAATTTCTGATTTTCTTTGATAGGTAAACGGCAGTGTGAACACCTATAAAAGCACGAATATTAGTTGGAAACTGCAGCTGGTGCGGCTCGGGCAGACCGGCGTTCGGATGAGAATGGTACACATAAACGCTGATGATCTCGTCTCGTGTCAATACTCCGGATCGAACTGTCAAAAACAAAATTTAACCGAATTTTGGAGGTGAATTGTAAAAATAGATTAGATTTGGGGTTAATTTTAAAATTAAACTGCCAATCCAAATGAGTGATACCAATATTCTCAGTAAAATCCTTTTGAGAAATGAGCGGAAAACGAATTTTGAAAAGTGCCGTGCCGAGCATTTCGCGTCTATTCTCCGCCGAAGGCTTTTTCTTATTTTGATGGCATTTTTCGTCCGCCCAGCGAAGTGCCTTATAATTTATTTTTAATTAGAGGAATTCGAATATGACAAAAGGAATGGGCGGATGACATTTCGCCTAGTAAGCCAAAATCGGACATTTTGCCAAAGAAAAGCATTTTTTTTAGCACATTCTCTTTACTAAACTGACTTTAAATAATAATAAACAAAAATAATTTTAATTTTTGAATTTACTCCGCGAAATGTCTACCCACGAAAGAGTCTATATTATACAAAAAATGCTTACGGCATTCCAAATTGTAAGTTCTTTGTAGATGATCAGCTTGTCATGGTCCAAAATCTCAGATAATAATTCCTTATCAATTTGTAAAAACTCTTCCGAGAGGATCAAAGTTTCCGCATTTTCATCGATGTAATCCAAACAACKGCGAGCAAAGTCCCAAAATAAATAAAAATTGAAAATAATATTAAACATTTTGAAATATTTCAGAAAATTAATTTCCAAAATAAATTAAATTATTATAATTGTTGTCTGCTGGCTGATAGCAAAAAACATTTCTCACYTCTTCTCCAAAWAAGCGAGCATGGTCTAGTGCGTCAAAAACATTGCTCAGCTTCATGAAGTTCAAACACGAATTGACAAGCGCAGGAAGATTATATTTTTTGGCTAAAAAACAATTAATCCATTAAAAACATTTTGGTTTTTGAAATTTTCAAAACTACTTATATTTCACCATAATTATAATTTTTAGATCGGTCCAATTTCTTAAAATTCACCCGCATAAAGCACAGAAAAAGCATTTTCCCCGTTCAGTCCACTCAAATCCTTGGCGTAAATGAAGGCTAACATCGCCTTGAACGCCCCCACCTCCACGTCGGTCACCTCCACGGACTTAATCTTTATCGAAGGGTCTAAAAAATTCGTTTTTTTCAAAAAATTTAAACAAATTTTCTGTACCGGTCCCAGCGGCGGCTGCGGCCTTTGCATTTGCCTCGTCAAAACGGAACATTCTCTCAAAAATGTCGGAGGTTTCCGCCAGAATCGCTTTATGTGCCGGCAAAAGCTTCAAATTCAAACAAACAAAAAAATTAAGAAAAAAAAGAATTTAATCATAAATAAATCCAATAATTTTTAATCTACCACAAAACTTGCCTCTTTTTCGTCTCCCACCAAAAAGTGAACGTCTGCACTATCGGTCGTCCACGAGAGAGTGCACGCGGACATTGCCGGCAGCAAATGCTTTATCCCCCCCGCCGAAGAATTTGCTTTTGGCACTTTGCAAAATTTTTTATTTATAATCATAGCTAAATTAATTTGAAGGCGAATAATTAATGTTCCTATTCCTATAGGTAATTAATTTGAAATAATAAATAGATAAGTAAACTATTTTGCACTGTTACCTGGGGTTGATTGAGCTTTGCCAGAACTGGATGATCCTTTTTCGAGTTTTTTGTTTGTTTTTGGCGTTGCATCTGAATTCTCTACGTGAGTCAGTCAAATAAGTTAAGTTAAAATATTTCGATATTTATATTAAATTTTTGTTAGTCACCCCACCCAATGAAAAGCGATGAAATATTGCGCCAAATTTTTAATTTGAAACTAATTTTTCTGACCCGTTTCCAGCAGAATGGAAGCGGCCACAAGCAAGCAAATGGCGGCTAAGAAGAGAAAGGTGGGCATTTTGAGGCAAATACAAATAAAATTAGATTTGAATGATGGCTTTCTGCTGCATGCCACCGCTTTTATACGGCTTTAATCGCAGGCTTAGAGGTGCCTTTGTTTCAAAATAGCATTGCCAACGAAGAGAGTGGAGGGGACGCGAGAGAATGCGTTGGCATTTTGCCTTACTCCAACAAATGCCAGAAATTGGGGCCCCCTGTTTATGCCAATTTTGGGGGGGGGGGGTTGAAGCATTACGGCTAATGTATTGTATGGAAAAAGCGCCCCTAGGCAGAGTAAATGGCCAAAGAAGCAGAGATATTGGTCGATAAATCTGAATTGAACTTTGCATATGACAGGGGCTGCTTTAAGCGGGTGAGGTGACGTGGAACTTTTGGGCATCCTCTAAATTTCTATTTTCGTGCACTTTTTTACGAATTTTCTAATGCCTGTCGAGAACGAGAGGCCCTGAATTAATCAAATTTATTCATGTCCCGTCTTCTTGGCCACGGAGTTCCGTCATAAAACCGGACAGTTTGGTGCCGTGTCGTTCTGGGGCCTAAATTTTTGCTCGGGTAAGGGTCAACTTGGGCGCCGACAAGTTTAAAAACATTTTGTTAATTAAGAAAATCAAATTAACATTTTAAAAACTCTTTATGTTGAAGCTTTAACTTAAAAGGTGAGATATGAAAATCGTTTCGTGCCAACTTGGCGCGCCGAATCATAACTTTCTTTAGCTCGAATTGTTTTCATTATAACCATTACAGATAAAGTGCTTCCAAATGGTACCA
Source organism: Globodera ellingtonae (assembly GCA_001723225.1). Taxonomy (NCBI): domain Eukaryota; kingdom Metazoa; phylum Nematoda; class Chromadorea; order Rhabditida; family Heteroderidae; genus Globodera; species Globodera ellingtonae. The sequence goes on from MEIZ01000527.1 coordinate 17,803, forward strand.
AGAAAACTGCCGGATTGTTCGTCGCTTTTGCCGCCAATTTGTTTCCATGTCTTTCGTTGTATGAACCTGGATCCCAAAAGTAAGATTTCAACATACATTATTAACCCTGATTCATTAGCATTCAAAAGATTCTCATCTGAAAGTTGTGCATTCGATTTAAGGGCATTAAACTTTCCAATATCAATTTTATGAAATTGATTAATAAGTAAATGTAATTGCACATGGAAAATTGTTCTCAATTTTAAGATTTAGTCTTTATACCCGGCTAATTTCGGCTTCGTCCACTGATCAGTAATTTGTTGATACACACATGCGGACGGACATTTGCGGACGGATGGGACTCGAACCCACGTCCTCCACCCAATCCGTGGGCAGCTCTTCCAACTGAGCAACCGGGGCGTCCCATTTGCCTGCTTCTTTATGGATGATCTTTTGCCCCCGCCATAGGCGTTTTAACCGTCTCGTCCAACCAGCGGAATTCTCTCTCATCCTTACAATTTATTTTTAATTTTTTAAATCGAAAACGACGTTTGGCGCACCCGCTCGTTGACATTTTTGAAGTGAACGCCTTCAAATTCGGAATATGTCCGGTTCCGGTACTTTTGGCAGGATGATGATGACAATTTTCCCGTTTTTTCTCCATTTCAAAATGGAAGGGGGGCCACACAATTCTGATTGAAATCACTTTCCCATCTCATCAGTTTCATTCACATTTTTAACACAATTTTAATTTAAAAAAACACACAAAACAAATTGAATAAACTAAAAATATTAAACTTAGCAAATGAATGCGCATAATAAACCTTTTAATTGCCTTGACGGCATTTGCTGACCCCAGCGATGCGTAATATTAATTAAAATAACTAAATATTAAATAAATAAATGAAATATTTATTCAGGCATTCTTGGGCGCGTGACCGTGGAATGAATGCAAACTCGAGACAAATAGACTTTTTGTGCTGGATAAGGAATGCAAAAATTATTTCGCCAATTTATCATTAAACAAATTCAGTGTTTATATATTAATATTTCGCTAAACTATTATTCTCAGCTAGTTTAGGGGATAAGAGCCGGGTAAAAGGGAATAATTTAATGTTTGCAAATAAATTCCACGGATATGAGGGCCAATGCGCTTATTATGTTTAGAATTTTTAAATCTAAAGTCTGTTGGGGGAAAAATAGCAGAGAATTCAACCGGAATAAATTGGCATCGAATTTAATGCCGCCGCATTTATTCGTTCCCCCCGAGACACGTGGGACAGCACTGGTAGCTGCGGCCGATGCCTAACGGACCGCAGCCTCTGGTCTCAGTGCCATCGCAGTCGCAGCCCAATTGTTTGGCGGTGTTAAACCAAAAGCCGCAACGACTCCACGTGCAACTGAAAAGCCGCCGAATTTAAATTTAAATTTGAATTTTATTTAACTTTATATTTAAAATAGACGGAGCCGACGCTCTGTAAGGGCCGTCGCCAAACTGACGGACGAGCAAACAAAACGCTTTGGCCTCATAGGCCAAACAAACTCTGGTTCCGTTGGCCGCTTCCTACAAAATATTTTTTTAATTAACATTTTAAAATTAAATTAAAAAAGAAAAAGTCACCAATAAGCAATTGCAAAAATTATTGTCACGATTGATTTGACCGGCTTGTGCCCAATAACATCTGAAATAAGCAAAATTGAAATGTGAGAGGCGTCACGTCAAAGTTCACAGGTCATGCGCCACACAACAATTGTTAAATCCGTCTGAATTTTGAGTTTATACAAATTGAAAAAATGACTATAAATAATTACTTTTTCTGGTCGGACAATCTCTTGTTACCGCATTCTCCGTCATAAACTTAAATTGCAAAAAAAAAGAAATGGACAAAACTTGGCCAAAATTTAAATTCTATTTGCCATATTGAAGCGGTCACTCCCACAAAACCAATCCATTTTTATGGGAGAAGCAGGCGTTGTTGTGCCATTCGGGGAGGGTTCGTCACAAATTGCCACGGGAAATTCATAGTGAAGTAATTAAGCGTGATTTGACTCGAATTAGGCCCATATTAGGAGAATCTGTACAATTAGTTTTTTTAATATAAATTTAAACTTTAAATCGGCTAAGTGACTGACTGCGCTGAACGACACATTTTGGAACTCAATTTAATGTCGGCATTCATTTGCCACGGCTTATTTATAGACAAAGCAGCTTCACAAAAGGCCAAAGTTAAGCCATCATTTGGCGGCCTCGAAGTTACATTCCGTCGGCTAAACGAACAAACGATTTTGACTCAAATTTTTTATTTCAACCGAACATTTTATGTTTTGCTCAGACTTTATTTAACGATTTTGCCTGTTTCACAATCGTCAGACAAATTTTACCAGTTTATTCTGTCATTTGTTTACATATCCAATGAAATGAATGTGCAAATAATCGACGGAATGATTGAATTTTATTGTCCTTTTAGCTAGGGTTGGTTGCACTGTACCGGTTAAACGGTTCCGAAAACCGCCGGTTTAAGCACGCCTAATTTTTGGAATTTTTTGGTTAATTTTAATGATTTTAAATTTTGATCGTATTCAATGCAAGTGTAAAGTTATGGCCGAAAATATGATAAGCACCGCGGAAAAAAGGCCCCAAGGGGTTTTCGATTCTCGAGACTCGATACCGAGACTTGACGCCGAGACTGGAGATTTTTTTTGCAAATTTTTTAATTTTAGGTTCAAAAGTTGGGTAGGACGGGACCGGGACCAAGACCGGGACGGGATGCTGGAAAAATACGGGAATCCCGTAATTTTGATGATATCGATCTCGCTGATGTTCTTTCGAGCGACACATCTTTACTGAACCCGTTTACAAAATGAGCATTGTGGCTCCTGGGTCACTGGCAAATGTTTTTGCTTCAGAGCGATTGACGAAAAGTGAATTTTTTTTTTTCCGAGAAAATGGCTACGCGCCTCGGGCGTTAACTCATGCGGGTTGGGCATATTTATTCAAAAAATTGATGAAAAAAATGGACAAAACTTTGGTTCAACTTTCCCGGAAAGCACAAAATTAGTTTTTGAAAATGAAATACAAAAATTAGGACTAACATATAAAATGTACAAAATCGATACGAATTTGTTAAGGGTTTATTTTGACGTCGTCGCCCCACCACCACCAACACCCCAATGGCTGGCCATTTTTGCGGCAATCCGATGGACATTGACGGCGCTCGGACGCTCTTTGTACACTGGTTGAAAAAAACTTTTAAAAAGCGCCCCATTTGCCTTTTTTACGAAACGACCTAGCACCCGTGCGACTCTACACACGTGTCCAGCAAACGCAGAGTTAAGCTTAGCTTAGGGTGAGCTTTAGGCCTAAGCCTAAGCTTAGGTTGAGTCTTCGGCCCTCACGTTTCGGCCCTCACGTTTCAGTCCCCACGTTTCGGCCCTTACGTTTCGGCCCTCACGTTTCAGTCCCCACGTTTCGGCCCTTACGTTTCGGTCCCCACATTTCGGTCCCCACGTTTCGGTCCTCACATTTCGGCCCTCACGTTTCGGCCCTCACGTTTCGGCCCTCACGTTTCAGCCCTCAAGTTTCGGCCCTCACGTTTCAGTCCTCACGTTTCGGCCCTTACGTTTCGGTCCCCACATTTCGGTCCCCACGTTTCGGCCCTCACGTTTCGGCCCTCACGTTTCGGCCCCCACATTTCGGCCCTACGTTTCGGCCCTCACGTTTCGGCCCTCACGTTTCAGTCCTCACGTTTCGGCCCTTACGTTTCGGTCCCCACATTTCGGTCCCACGTTTCGGCCCTCACGTTTCGGCCCTCACGTTTCGGCCCCACTTTCGGCCCTCACGTTTCGGCCCTTACGTTTCGGTCCCCACATTTCGGTCCCCACGTTTCAGCCCTCACGTTTCGGCCCTCACGTTTCGGCCCTCACGTTTCGGCCCTCACGTTTCAGTCCCCACGTTTCGGCCCTTACGTTTCGGTCCCCACATTTCGGTCCCAACGTTTCGGCCCTCACGTTTCGGCCCTCACGTTTCGGCCCTCACGTTTCAGTCCTCACGTTTCGGCCCTTACGTTTCGGTCCCCACGTTTCGGCCCTCACGTTTCAGTCCTCACGTTTCGGCCCTTACGTTTCGGCCCTTACGTTTCGGTCCCCACATTTCGGTCCCCACGTTTCGCCCTCACGTTTCGGCCCTCACGTTTCGGCCCCACTTTCGGCCCTCACGTTTCAGTCCCCACGTTTCGGCCCTTACGTTTCGGTCCCCACATTTCGGTCCCACGTTTCGGCCCTCACGTTTCGGCCCTCACGTTTCGGCCCTCACGTTTCAGTCCTCACGTTTCGGCCCTTACGTTTCGGTCCCCACGTTTCGGCCCTCACGTTTCGGCTCAATGTTCTGTTGCAGTTGTTTCTGATACTCCTCCATCTTTGCAAACAGTTCGCCCTTCAGCTGGTTCATTCCCTTTAATTTAAAATATTAATAGTTTTGGTCCTTGTTTTTTGATTTTTGTCTCCGATTCCGGTTTTTCCAAATCCCAGTCCCGTCCAAAAAAACTTATATTTTAAATAACTTAAAATGTTTGTCCATTCGGGCACGCAAAAGTCGCAATTCTTCGGATGGGTCCAAATTGGCCAAATTTGAAGGCCAACATTCTGAACAATGGACATTATTAATAAGGATTTTAATAAATATTATTATTAAATCGATTTTTTTACCCGGATCAGCTGTTATGTCCATCACATCTGTTGCTTCGGTCGAAATTGGCATGGTAATTACTACAAAGTTCTAAATCTTTAATTTCTAAAAATGACAAAAGTTCAAAATGAGTAGTTAGAAAATAGTTTATAGGGCTTTTTTTGGGACGTAGAATGCAAATAATTTYGCCCGATTTCGAACCAATTTTTGGAAAATCGATTCAAAACATTCTTGGAAATAAGTACGCTTTTAAATTTGTAAGTACGAGGGTCCGTTTCCAAGACTGTACTTGGCATCCAAGTACGAATACGAACCCTGAAACAAACGTTGAGATTGAAAGAATCCCGGATTTGGAATTTCATTTTTTACTTTTTACCTTTAATTTTCCAATTTTGCCCATCCCTGCTGGTGTGAAGTGAATAATTTTTGSCAATTAAAGTGAACAAAAATAAATTGAAAGGAGTCGTACACTAAGAAGTAATTGGACAAAAAGGGAATTTTTGAGAACGAATCCGGAGAGGGATGGCGCCCGTCTTGTATGTGTGGACATTCCGGACCCCGGAACCGAATTCGTTCATTTTTTCTAAAAGCGATTTTGTTCACAAAACCCTTTTTCTTAACCCAAAAATTCATCCTGAAGTATCGACAATTTTCAATTTTCGCATAGTTGATATTTCATTAGAGCCCCGACCGATCGAGTTCTCGTTCGCCATCTCTAATAGTAAAAAATTTATTTCATTCTCAAAAATGCACAAATATCAAAAAAGACAAAGTCAGAAAACTTTTTACAATAGCTTCAAACCTACGAAAGCTTACAAATAGTTTTTACTCTTTGCTGGATTTTTTTTCGCGAAAGTGACAAATTCGAAGACAAAAAATGAATGATAATGTTTTGATGGCAAAGAAAAAACAGGCAATTCCAACAAATCCCCTCGGTTTTCAGTTTATAGGTTCCTTCGGCAATGTGAATTTGAAATTCGGGCCAAAATTCGCTTCAATTTTTGTGCCAGGTTCATACAACGAAATGCATGGAAACAAATCGGCGCCAAAATCGACATACAACCCGTCAGTTTCTGTAAATAAACAAAACGAAATAAATAAATTAAAAAGATTTATTAAATCCAAAAATAATGGGCCATCGATTAGATCTTTAAATTAAAAAAACAACCCAAAAGTGATTAATGTCCTTTAATTTTATTTTAATTCTTTTTCTTTCTTACTCAAACGCTGCCCATTTTTTGTGTAAATGATTTGGCGAGACGCCAAATTGACGCCACAGCCGATGACGTCGGCCACGCCAAACGAAGGCTTTCCTCCGATGTACGGACGTCCAAAGCTGTGGGAACATCCGGCAACCGCGTGCCCCCAAAATTTGCCACTGCTTCCGTATGCGTAAGTGCCTTCGTAACGTCCAACCCATGTGTTCAATGGCATTTGTTTGGTTGCGAGTCCAAAGTGAACATAGCTAAATATAATTTTTTAAAGGAAAACGCTTCTAAAGCATTTTGAAGCACAACTATTTATTTATTTAACTTACTTTCGTTCCCCCGAGATGGCCACTTCGTAGTAGAAAATACCGAAGTTTCCTTTTGGAATTGGCAGTTCGGCGCGGACAGAGCGCCACTCTGAAAAGAAGAACATTAATTTTTTAATCAAATCATTTAACAGAATAATATTTACCCCAATTCTCTCCAATAAATTGAACAATCAATCGGGCGGGCTCAGAAAACACGAGTTTCTCGTGACGTGCAGCGGAATCCCATCGATTTTGAAGGGTTAGCCCTACGGAATATAATTTTATTTCCAAAATATTAAAATCTAATTTCGCTTTTGAGCCGGAATTGCATAAAAAGTGGCACTTTTTGATTTGGCTATGAAAAAGTATCTTAAAACCCGGTTTCGAGAATTTTGGCCTAACCGGATAGAATAGGGTGCCACCTTTTGTAAAATCACGTCCATTAGTTGTGAATTGAAGCGGGTACAGCTCGGGCAGACCGACGTCCGGATGAGTATGGTACACATAAATGCTCATCATCTGGCTAAGTGTCAACACTCCGGACGGAACTGTCAAAAGCAAAATTTAACCGAATTTTGGAGTCGGAATTATGAAAATCGATTAGGTAGATTTGGCATCTTATAAAGCTGTTCATAATACCAATATTCTCAGTAAAATCCTTCTGAGGAATGAGCGGTAAACGAATTTTGAAAAGTGCCGTGCCGAGCATTTCACGTCTATTCTCCGCTGAACACTCTTTCCTTTTTTGACGGCATTTTTTGTCTGCCCAGCGAAGTGCCTAATTAAAAACAAATTAAAATCATTTTAATTTGTTTTATTATTTTTTATAAATTTACGGCATTCCAAATTTCAATTTCTTCGCTGATCATCAATTCGTCACGGTCCAAAATCTCATACAATAATTCCTGATCAATTTGCAAAAACTCTTCCGAGATGAGCAAAGTTTGCGCGTTCTCATCGATGTATTCCAAACACCGACGCGCAAAGTCCCAAAATAAATCAAATTGAAAATGTAAATTAAATAATATTTAACATTTGGGCTTAAACCGCTTAATATTAGCTTCGAAACTCTGCAAAACACCCCAAATCACTTCGCATTCCCAGCCTCAAAAAAGAATAAGACAACAAATTTAATTGAAGCCTTTATAATATTTAAGCCGGTTAATGAAATTGTTTCAAAAAAATTAATTTTCAAAAAACAATATTATAAATATTCGCTTGTGTTGACGAAAAAACGTAGACGTT
>MEIZ01000528.1:0-25788 GCA_001723225.1 Globodera ellingtonae
TGAATTTTGTTAATTCCTAAAATCGGGAGTGATTTAAACTAGCTTTTTATCAGAATTTCTGACCAACAAAAGATGTGTGGGAAAGCAAAAACTTTCAACATTTAATCCATTTCAAAGTTCAAAATTTCTATCCAAAATTCTGTTCGGCTCATTCACTTTTTGCCTTTTTTGCTCACTCGGGCCCTTCGTTTGTGTCGTCTAAAAATTCGAAATAAAACAAATATTTTGTTTAAACGAAATAATAGTCATTTTGTCCCACCCGCCGTCGATGTCCGAGTCGTTGAAGTCAATAATGATATAATTCCAATGGCAGCAATCCTCCCATTCAACCGCCTCCCTTTCCCAATTGGCCCATTTGTCTTCGTCACGCTCAATTGGACAACGAATCAACAGCCATCCGTCTTCGTCAAAGTGCCGCAACACCAATCGATCCCCCGTCAAATTGTTTTTAAATTCGAATGGCACAATTTCAGCAGAAGATAAATTCTGAAGATTGATGATAAAATTGACAGGAGCTGTTGAATTGACAAATTCCTTAAAAGCAATTTAAAACGGAAAACCCAATAAAATTAAAAACACCATTTTGCTTCCTTCCACTTCTGTCGAATAAAAATAGCATTCTAACACTTTCGGAAGGCCATCCCCGCAGGGCGTTTGCAACCATTTGGCCAAAGCTTGGTCAGAGAAGCGTCGGCACTGTCATCGGCCGGAAATTCGGGGAAAAGACGAAAGGATTGAATCCATCCGAGTTTTAGGCAATCACAGAGAATGGTCGAAGAGAAACGGCGCAAACGGTCGAGATCGGAGGAAAACAAAGAAAGTCCACAAATATTGTCATTGATTAATGGCCAAATCTTTTTCCAAATGATTTCCCAACTGCGGTTTTGGTCGTTGTTTGTTCCAATTAAAAGATTGGTTCCTTTGGAGTCGAAAAGTCGGCGAATTTGTTGAAGAAATTCGATGACACGTCGGTTGATGTAACTAAAACTCTAAAATATTGTTTAGGGCTTTCAGAACAATTTAACGCAGGGTTGCCAACAAAAATTTTGTGAAATAAGGACAGTGAAGGTCAAAAATAAGATTTTGCTGGCATTTTGCTGGCAAAAATAAGGACACTTTACAAAATGTTCAAAAACGAAATAAATTTCTATTTTGTGACACGAAATGTGAGTTTTTTAACCATATTTCTCGATTCCAATAATTTTTTTTCAACATTTGGGGGTTTGAAATTCCTCCCATGGATTTTCGAAAATTTTGCCGATTTTCGATTTTCAAAAATGCAATTTTTTTTTTGCGAATTCTGCTTTAGTAGGGGGTGGGAGGTCGGCGGTGCCGATAGGCGCCGCCGAGAAAATTTTGAATTTTTGACTCAATTTGTTAAGAGATTTGCAACKAAAATTTAAAAAATATGGTACTTTTTTGAAAGGTTTTAAGAATGGGAGAGGCCGGTGGTGCCGATAGGCACCACCGGGAAAATTTTTTTGAAAATTTTAACAATGTTTGTTAAGAAAATTTGACCAAAAACGGCAGATTCGCCCAAGTTTTCGTTTGTGAGGGGGCTGGATTTAATATAATTCAAAAATTCGCTTCGAAATTTTCTTATTTTGAATATTGGTCAAAATATTATAAAAATCTTCACAAAATTCGAAAAATAAGGACAAAATAAGGATGGAAGCCTCAAATAAGGACAAATCTTATAAATAAGGACATTTAAAATTTATAAGATTGGCACCCCTCAAATAAGGACAAATCTTATAAATAAGGACATTTAAAATTTATAAGATTGGCACCCCTCAAATAAGGACAAATCTTATAAATAAGGACAGTTGGCAACCCTGATTTAACGACTTTATTCGAAGGCACTCGAAGCCGATCACTTTTTCTGGAAGTAATTTTCGCGGAATCGGCAGCCGACGCTCGATCCTCCCGCCGACGAATTTGACAATTTGAGCGTCCTTTCCTTTCTTTCCGCGACGAATTTCCAAATTGCCCAACGTCCATTCCTTCGATTTGAAATGCGCGTCCACCAAACGGTCAAATCGATCGCTGATCAGCGCCATTTTCAGGCCGAGCATAAGAGGCCGATAGAATTTGAAGACTTCGAAAAAAGCATCGTCACAGACGAAACTGAAATCAATTTAATTAAATGTATGAAATTCTTCGTTGGGTAGGGGGCCTTGCTGGAGCAACTTTCAAAATGGGTTATTAAATATGTGCTGAAATCTGAATTTTGCAAAAAATCGGCTCAAATTAGCGTAAAAATCACTAAAATTACTCAAAAAGCCCAAAATCAATCCGAGCCCGGTTGTTGGAATTCGATTTCCCGACGCGGGTGTGATCGAAACTACGGTGATACTTCCGCGTTTTTTGCCCTTATCCCTTACATTCGAAAAATCCGAAGTCTAATTTAAAATTTATACAATAATAAAGACCGGCAGAAAGTTGTCACATTTCGTAATTAATGCATTTTTAAGGCTTTTAACGAAGCCATTTTTAAAACAGTTGTTTAAACAAATTTTTTAGTTTTCGCTGGCGAAAAAACTTCCCTTAGAAATTAAAGAAACCTCTCACTTTTCATTCAGCAGTTTCTCCACTTTCTTCGGATTGTCCGACATTTATTGATTGTTATTGAAAATCAATAATAATTTATACTAACGATTAAATGTAAAATGATAAGCAGAAAAATAATTCTGTTCGAATGATTATGACCAGGGCTTCCACTTTTAGGCAAATGCCTATTTTTTCTGCGAACTTGGCACAGTGAGTTAAGCACGAAAAACATATTTTTAGCTTTATTTGGAGCTTCTAGAATGGACTTTATAATGCCTATTTATGCCTATTTTGGGATTTTTGTGCCTAATGCCTATTTGTGCCTATTTCGACATTTTTGTGCCTTTTTCATGCCTATTTCGACATTTTTGGCGACTTTTTTCAGGATTTTGAGATAATTTTGCAAAAAATGCCGAAAAAGGCTACATGGATGAAGGACCCCAAAGTACCTTAACAAAAATCAAATTTAGGGCCTCAAACTCTTCTATCCGAATCTCATACATCTCACGTGTTTATGCCATGGTCTAAATCYTGTTTGTGAGCAAATTCGTGGGCATTTTTCAAACGTTGATAAACTGATAGGTTTATGATTTTTAAATGCAATAAGCGAAATGATCGCTTATTTTTTCTTTTTTTGTTTTTGTTAAAACCTTCGGTAAAAAATTTTATTTGCCTATTTTTGTGCCTATTTGAGGATTTTTGTGCCTATTTCATGCCTATTTTAGAACTTTTTTGTGCCAATTTAGGCGCCTATTTTGCAATTTTTCGTGCCTAAAAGTGGAAGCCCTGATTATGACAAATAGGGCTGGGATTTATAGTTGCTAAAAAGTGCCAGATTTAGGGGTATAAACCAGGGATGGGAATAGCACCGAAAAAAAGCGATCGGCGATATGCGAAATGGAATTTTTAATTTTTTTGGGCAGAATTTTTAGTCTCAACAAACGCCCATTATTAGGGGCGCATTTTTTGAAAAATTAGAAAATTCGATTTCTAGTTGTATTTATTGATTTTTTCTTAAGGAATTTTTTTGCGAAAAAGTTCAAAAGTTTTTTAAAACTATTTTAGTTGCCCAAAAATAAAAAACTATGAAATAGTTGCTAAAACTCGATGAAAAACGATCGCTGTGACCTAAAAAAAACTCGATTTTCGGGCTTTTCAGAAAGGCGCTTTCAGGAAAGAAATTAGTTAAAAACCTTAAAATCCCAGCCCTTGTGACAAAATCGTCAATTCGGGAAGAGGTCAAAGCGCTGCGGCCTCGCACGCGTGAGAAATAGTGTGGACAAATTGGGAAAACAAAGACGGCATTTTGGCCATCTCTGATCGGCGGTAGGGAAAGACAAAAATCGATAATTTGTGCTCAATGAGGGCAGAGAAAGAAAACATCCGTCTCTATTCTGTTTGCATCAAACAACTTTCAGCAGAGTGTGTAACCGTCATTATTTGTAAGATTTGTCCTTATTTGAGGGGTGCCAATCTGGGAGGTTCCCGGAAAATGCGACACCGGAGAAAAATGCGACACCGACAGGAAATGCGACTTAAGAAATCACTAAGAAAATGTTTTTAAAAATTTTTAAAACTTATTTTTATTATTAGTAATCTTTTAATTTTTTAATTTATAAATATTATGATTTAAAAAAATGACCAATTTTGATAAAGTGGTTCCGCCATTCGGTGTGCAATTGCACGCAAATACTTCAATCGGGAAATTAAAAATATTATCCTTAGACGGACATAATTATGATGCGGTTATTCAACTTCTTTGTCCCATATGCCCCCCGGCGATTCATTCATATGGTGAACAAAGTTGTTGAAAACAAGACGACAACAACCGGCGGCGATAGGCATAAACATTCAAACATCTCCACTTATCCTATCCTAATGATGTGATCAACAAAAAAAGGTGAACAGTTAAAAAGATGGAATATTAAAATTTATTTTAATGTTTAGTCCCCACCTTTACTATTCTTACAAATAATTTACTGCAATTGTTTTAATATTTTACCAAAAGTTTGTTGCATTATTATTTGCAGGCGTGGTCACGGTTACCCGTAACCGCGGCTATCCGCGGTTAGCGGATAACCGCGGTTACCCGCGGATAACCGCGGTTAACGGTTATGAATTTTAAAAGGTCGCGGTTACGGGCGGTTAACGGTTATGAGATTTTGAGGACGGGCGGTTACGGTCGGTTAACGGTTATGACCACTAAAACCGCGGTTAACCGTCGCATCCGTCCTTTTAATTTCTTTGACTTTTATTCACATTTCACCATAATTCCTTATCTGTCCAGTGGCCTAGTGGTAAAACTGTTAGACCGATTTTATTGGGTCGAGGTTCTAGCCCCTTTCCCTGTAATAGCTAAAATTTTAGCAAAAAATTGTAAGAATACTAAAAAGGAGGGATATTAAAATATAAATCTTAAAAATTKTAAGTATTTACATAAATAATTAGTTCATTTTATAACTCAATTACCTAAAATTCGAACGATTTTTCTCAGCATAAGTCGTTAAATATTCGATTTTTTCCCTTGGCGGCGCCTATCGACACCGCCGACCCCCCACCCCTACTAAAGCAGAATTTGCAACAAAAAAAAAAATTTTAAATCGAAAATCGGCAAAAATTTCGAAAATCCATGGTTTTCCAACCCCAAATTGTTGAGAAAAATTGTCGGTGGAGAAAAATACGATTAAAAACACATATTTTTTGATTGAATTTTAGAAAGACGACACAACACAATTTGAAAAAATTAGTTTTGAAAAATCAATTTTTGGAAATTTGAAAAACTTTAATAATTTTTAAATAATGCGGCTAACCGCGGCTAACCGCGGGCGGTTAACGGTTATGGAATTTTAAAAGGTCGCGGTTACGGGCGGTTAACGGTTATGAGATTTTTAAGACGGGCGGTTACGGACGATTAACGTTTCTAAGTGTTTGAGGACGGGCGGTTACGGTTAAGGAAATTCATAACCGTGTCCACGCCTGATTATTTGCACCAAAATTTCCGAAAAAAAAAATTCTTTGTAGAATTTTTTAGAAATTTGTTCTGATTTACCAGAATTTCTGGTCGCTTTGGGCACCAGACTTCTGTTTTCTGATTTTTAAAAGGGGGACAGAATTCTGTTTTCTGGTTTTTTTAATGCAACCAGAATACTGATTTCTGCTTTTTAAAAAGGCGATAGGGTTTCCGAGCTGGTAAAGACAATTCCCAAGGACAGCCATGTTGATTTCCAAGGACATAACAGAAAAATTTGGCTAAATCCAGGACGCTCAAAAAATGATCTCCAACCCCATTTTTTGGGGTCAAATTTAGTGTTTTACCGCGACTGGAGCCGTAAGGCCTTCGTCCTTTTTGTCCTTATTTTCGAATTTTGATTTTCAGCCTCCCCCAATGAAAAATTGGGCAAAATTCTGCTTTTTGGGTCTAATTTGTTAACAAATTTCGTTATCAAAAAAAATTCTCATTCACTCGAAGTAGAGACAGTGAAAAGTTTGATTAAGTCTAAGTGAATTATAATCACAATTGGTCCGAGTTTTATTTTTTTCTTCTTTCCAAGCCCCAAATGTTGACGAAAATGTTGGTGGAGAGAAATATGATTAAAAAAACACATTTTATACCAAAAAATAAACATTTTTGCAAAATGTACTTCCCCAAAATTTTATTTTTTGCCCTTGATGTCCTTATTATTGAAAATTTTCGATACGACCCCTGCTCTATTTCATATCATAAACAGCTTTAGCCTTAATGACAACCTTCAACATTTTAATATGAAGATCTGAAAAACAATTTGTCAAAAAGTGTACAGAATTTTTGATGATCAGGTTCCACCTTCATCAAAAGCAGGGATCGGGGTGGTCGGGGACGACGTGCCAATCCCCGAAAAAGTCGGGGATCCCCTTGTCCTCGTTACTATTTTCACTCTCATTAAGCACAAATTATCGATTTTTGTCTTTTCTCTCAACTGAGTCCCCAGTCAAAATACACTTCAGTCCCGGGTCTGTAACTCTTCAGGGAATGGTTGCCCAACAAAATTTTTTTCGGATTCTTACATTGCAGACCGAGAGGAGCGATTGGTATGTATGGAAATCCTGTTTAAAAACGAGTATTACCCAATAATGCGTTAAACCGAATTCCAGTTTTGTTTCTGACGACGTTTTGTTCGAAGTCTTCAAATTCTGTGGCCCTTTTGTGCTCGGACTGAAAGTTGCGCTTCTCAGCGATCGATTGGATCGTTTGGTGGACGCGCATTTCAATTTGAATGGATTGTCGTTGGGTCGGTTGGTAATTCGTCGCGCAGATGACGAAAGTGGCGCTGAAATTGTCAAACGCTTTGGCAAGTGCTATAAAGTCGAGCATCGTCTGCCGTGGCCGCAAGAGTCGCTTCCAGACAAAATGATCGGATTTGAACGCCTTCAAATAAAGCCTTAAATTGTTCTGAAAGCCCTAAACAATATTTAGAGTTTTAGCCGGCGCTTCTTCTTCCCAAGCAGTGGCCAAATGGTTGCACACGCCCCGCGGGGATGGCCTTCCGAAAATGTTGCGATGCTTCTTCCATTCGGAAAGAATGGCAGGACACAAACTCGTGATTTTTTGTTATTGGACTTTCTCGTTTAATTTCCCATATTTCATTTAAGGAATTTGCCAATTCGACAGATCCGGTCAATTTCATCATTGTCTTTTGCGTGCATTTTTGCAGCGTTGTGCCATTTGAATTGAAGAACAATTTGACGGGGGAGCGATTGGAGTTTCGGCACTTTAAAGGAAAAAAATGGTTTTTGGTTCGCTGTCCGATTGAGCGCGACGAAGCAAAATGGGCCAAGTGGGAAAAGGAGGCGGTTGAATGGGAATGGCGTTATTGGACACGCATCAACATTAGCCTCCAAGACAGGCATACGCCCCCCGAGATGAAATGACCTTCCTATCGTTTACAAAAATATTTGTTTCATTTCTAATTTCGGAGGATGCAAACGGATGCTTCCCGAGTGAGCAAAAAAGTGAATGAGCGCCGAACGGAATTTTGGATGGAAAGAAATTTTGATAAAAAGCTAGTATAAAAGCTCACATCTGTCTTTTTTAGGGTCGGGGCCAGGGAAAAATTGAAGAATACTTGTACCTCACCAAATCCCACTAATTATATATCAATATAAGCCTAACGCACGAATCTGAAAGAATTTTTTGGCGGAAAACACTTTGAAGCAAGTTATGAACCGGGACTGAAGTGTCTTTTTGACTGGGGACTCAGTTGTCCATTGATTAAAAATAGGTAAAATCACTAGAGCCCGATTTTTAGGGTTTAACCTAATTTTTGCGGATAGGGTTTGAATGGGTAATAAGGCTTAACTGATTTAGTGCGGTATGAATAAAGTTATGATCTCTAAAACCACTTCTATGTGGCGGAATTTAAGAAACGACCCAGCACGATCCCATGCTGCATTTTTGAACATTTTGTATAATGTCCGATTTCGCACTCCAAAAATCCCGCCGTTTTAAAAAAGTCGAAACCCAAATCCCGGTTTTCACGGTCCCAGTGTTCCCAAAAATCCCGGTGCCGGCCTACTCTAGTTACAAGTAGTTTTTGGATAAATAAGGGCTTTCAAATGATACCAAAAATGGAAAGATTTGGTCCGGTATAAAAGGTTATTGATTTTTTTGGTAATATTCAAAAAAGTCCGAGAGTCAATTCACCAATGAATGAGCTCTGTTCGCGTCCTTTATTTATACTTGCAAAAAATTTTCTCGCTTCTTTGACTTATCAGGCAAAAGCATTTACCTATCATTTTTGTGTCCGCTCTCTCACCGATCCATCGCCCATAAATCGGAGTTTTTTGCTCCCTTCTCCCACATTTGCTCACAATTATTCAATGATACTTTTCATCACTTTACTTCAGGCCGTCTGTCCTCATTTATTTATAAGGGATTTTAGTCTTTTGACTATGTCGAGGTAGACCTTCGGGATTCCTTTGGGGAGGGGAACGGGTTGGGAGTCGTCCGGAGGAGAAGTTGAGGGGGAAAAAAGGGATGGGAGCTCAGACGAGTGCAGACGGAAAGGGCTTCCGTGGATGGCGAGAGTGAAGTCGTTGATCGGTGGACACCCGAGAAAACTTGTGTTTATTCAGGGATTTTCCGAGAGGGCTTTACAGAATGTTTGAGAGTGGTTGAGAAGTGATTCTCAGGGGTGAAAATCGGGCTTAAATATCCACATGGGAATCAGACACAAGGGGGAACATTGGGGGACACAAAATTTACCTTAGGACAAAGAGAGGAAAAAAGAGGGGGAAACATTACGCCAAGGGGGAAAAAGGGAACAACATCACTCAAAGTGATCACCGATCGCGTCCGTCCGCTCCTCTCCCCGCTCGCCTCCCGTCCCTCACTTCTTTTCCCGTCCTCTCCCCTCGCTCGTAGTCGCCTCCGGCGACACTCCGGGGGGGCGCGCAATGTCCCGACGCATCATTGCCACCCGCATGCGCATCCCCTCGATGCGCGCCGCTTCGGTCCTGCTTTGCTGGCCCTCGATCACGGCCATGTCCGTCAGCGTGGCCTCCAAGGTCTCGCCCATTCGCTTGGCGGCCTCCGCCATCATCTGCGCCGTCTGCGCGAACTGCCCCACACTCTCGCGCAGTGCTGTGCCCATTCGCTTGTACCGATTTTCGACCTCCGCCGCCCGGCTCAGTGCGCACGCCACGTCGCGGCTCATCCTTCCGGTGAGACCGTCCAGTCCGGCGGTCACTGCCCTCTCCGTAGAGTTGGCCACTGGCGCGCCAGCCTTGCCGCCCGTGTCGTCGGCTGGATGGCGTTTCGCCGATGCCGTTGTTGTTGCTGCCGCCCCGCTCGACGTCCCTTTTACCAAATCGTCCATTGCACGTCTCTTCGCGGCTCGAGCCGTCCCTTCAGCCGAGACGCGACCACCGCTGCTGTGAGCCGCGGCGATGCCTCCCGCCCTCGCTGCCCCTCTTGCCGAAGAGCATATGACGGGTAGAGCAGTTGGCTGCGTGCTCCGCGCCTTCTCCGCGTATGTTCTCGCCTTCTTTCGGTCCATCTCCGCGCGCACTCGTGGGTTGACCTTTGGGCACCGTACAGTGTCTCCCGCTTGGTGCCCAATCAATCCGCATCCACCGCATCTCCCCGGCGGAAGAATCCGTGTCCGTTTTGCTTCGGTGATCCGCTCTTCCACCGGTTTCGGCTCTTCCTTCTGGTCCTCCTTGCCGTTGTCCTCCTCGCTGCTCTCCGAAAGTTGGAGGTCGTTGCGCCAATCTTCTTCGTCGTCGCTCTCGTCTATCGCCACTCGTCTCACAGGCCTCTGGTCCTCCGCCTCCTCCTCCAACTCGTCGAGAAGTAGTTCTTCCATGTACATGTCGTTGTGGGCGTCCGTGTGTCGTGGATTGGGGTTTAGGTGATGGGGCAGGAATGAATACGGGAGAATGAATTTCCTCCCGTTTCGGCCCGGCTTATATGCGCCGTGCATTGGCCCATTCCTCCCGTCTTGCGTGCTCATCCCTTCTCGGGATGAGTTCATCGTTCGCTTTTCCTGCTCCTTTGTGCACAAATGTGCCTCCTCGCTTGCCGCTCCTTTGTGATGATTCATCTGAGTCATTGCTGCCGCTCTCCATTTGAGGCTGCTGTTCGCCATCCCCTCCGGGGATGGGTTCATTTCTTCCGAGAATGGAATGCCCAGAAGATGAATCATGTGATTCATCTTTTCCATTTCAACAATTTCTGTTTTGGCCGACGCATTGATCATCGGTCCTTTCATGGCCAGTGTCAGCAGTAGTAATAGGCCAGAAAATGAATAAAAGGCGGACAAAATCCGCACTTTAATCGGCCCTCTGAGCTCCACTCGAACGTTCTCCGGAATTTCGAGGACGAGTCCTATTTCTTGCAGGACCGGTATTTCTTCGGCTCGGTCCATTCCTTGGACTACCCGTTGAACTTCTTCTTCTCCAGTGGCTCTCGGTGGTGCCCATGCGCGGTTCTCCGCATTTCTTCGGTCTTCCTCTGGACTTCCGTCCCCTTGCTGCTCCGGGGGGTCGAGCCACCACTGCGGAGCTCCGGTTCCGTCTGGTGCTCCTCCGCTGTTGGCTTCCGCTGGTTCCCCTGTGGGAACGGAGGCCTGGTATTCGGCTCGCGGGACCACCTGGATGAGTTCCAGAGGAAAATGGCTCACATGGCCCCGATTRCCGGGTTCCTCCAGGCACGGAGCTCCCTCATACTGGAGCTGGACGCCGTGCTTCTCCCGATAGTATTGGGTGACCGTTGGGCCCACTCCGTCGTAGACGCGGATCTGGCAGGCGCCGACCGCCGTGATCGTACCTCCTTGGAGCACCTGGTTTCTCTCTTCCGGTCGGAGGTGGGTTGTCCGTAAAACGGCTCCACTTCGGTAGATTTCTTCGAGCTTTTCTTCCACCTGAGTCATCTTTCCTGGGGTTCCACGGACTGCTCGAGTGAGCAGGTGGGGCGGAATTRTGACATGTTCGGCCAGGACSGTAAGGAGGGTCGGCATTTTTCTTGTTGAGTGATGAATGGCGGGTTTGGGTGGAAGGCTTTTTGGTTGTGATGGGAATGAGGATGGGATGGGACTCTCCGTCCCTTTTATGTCCTCATTCCGGCTGCTTGGCTCCGCCCAATATTGATTGGATGAGGTGTTCTGCCCCGTCCTGCAACGTTGATTGGACGAACTGTCGTCTCGATGGGCCACGCCCATCCCTCCGGGGCCTATTTGAAGAAGATGTCTTCCCTCACTTCTTCTGTATTCCGCCGTGGCTTGAGCCATTATTAAAATGCTCAGCAGCACCCATCTCGCCATTCTCCTCCAGATGACCAATGCCGGTTTCCATCTAAGCCTTATTTTCCAGACGATCAGTGCTAGGATCACCGTCAGCATCACTCCGACCATGTTCGGGCATCGGACCACGAACCATAGGATTTCCAGCCAATCACATTTGATGTCTGGCCACGTGATGCCTTCTTGTCTTTCTAGGCTCTCTGATCTCCTGGCTTTCCTCGTAGATGTCACTTTCGCAGTTGATTTGGTGACCGAGCTATGGCGTCTCTTTTTGGTCTGCCGTTTCGGTCTTACGCCTTTTTCCCGGGGTTCCTTTTCTCTGGACCGCTCCTCAGTTGCGGGCTGTTCTTCAGCCTTTTCATGGTTTTCCTCACACTGCGTGACCTTGCTACGGTCTTCCATTTCATTTTGGGTTTGCTCTTCTGGTGGTTCACCCCAATTGGATCGGCTCACGGATCGTGAAATTTCTCGCCGTTTGACCTTTTCTCCGTTTCCTTTCGGAATCCTTCGCTTTGCCTTGCGGACTGTTTTCTCGGAGCCTTTGCTTTCCACAATTCGCACTAATTGCCCGCTGTCCTTGGTTACCCGTTTTGAGTCCGAGACTGCTATCGCAACCGTGCAGTTCTCGACGCTTCTGGCTGTCGCCATATTCACTACCGCCTGGTCCCACTCCGGTGAGACTTCTCTAGGCGATGTGTTTCCTTCTCTTCCCGGCTTACTGCTTTTCGAGCAGATCACCCTGTTGTGTGGACCGTTGCACTTCGCACACCTTCTTCTTGCTCGGCAGTCCGCTGCTATGTGTCCTTTTCGTAGACACATAGAACATCTCTCTTGCTCCAAGAGTAATTTTGTCCTTTGCTGGACGTTTGCGATATTTCTGCATTCGTTTGCCCAATGCGATCCGCCACAAAAAAGACATTGGATCTTCGGCCTTCTGGGGGGCGCTGACTCTCCGTCCCTCATATCTTGTACGGCTACGAACATCCTCGCCATTTCGGCTGATTGCTCACGCTGGTCGCGTTGGACTGTTTGCCGATACGAATTGGAGGTCCGGTTCACTTCTTTTCTTAGTGAACGGGAACAGCGCTGGACTTCTTCTCTCACTGATACAATCTCGGCGAGTCCGCGCCTGACATCCGACATCTGCCATCGGCGTTTTTCGTCTCGTTCCATCCTCACTAATTCGGTGAGTACTTGCCTCGGCAGCTTTGCTTTAACCGCCATGCACATCAGCGAGTTCTCTGGATGTCCCAATGCGTTCAGTTGGAGACAAATCCGTTCCAGATTTTCTGTGAACGGTTGTAGGGATTCCGCTGAATCCTCTACGTTCGGGAGATTAAACAGCTCAGCCTGCAGTGCTTCGGCTATTACTTGCTGATTCCCGTACAGACGCTGCAGCGTAGTCACCATATTGGTGTAATTCTCGCCGCCGCGGTAGCCCATGACTGCCCGTGCCGCRTTTCCTTTCAAACARCCGATAAGGTAGTTCATCTTATCAATCGCTGRCAGGTGTCCCTGATTGTGGACAGCACTCTCGAAGGTTTGCCAAAACGCCGGCCATTCCAATGGCTCGCCTGCGAATATCGGCATTCGCAACTCCGGCAGTCTGATACGCGGGTGGGCTGCTGTTTCTCTCACTTCCTGATGCCTTGCCTGCTGGCGATTTGCCTCTTGAGGCTCCGGGTTGTTCCCTGCCTGGGAGTTCCCTTCTTCGATTTCTCCCGCGATCTCCACTTCCATTTCGTTTATTGCTGCATGAGCGTCTTCCAGTAACTGAGGAATTTGTCGTACATCCTCCAAGAAGGCGGTGAATCGGTCTTGTTCCGCGACCTTTTCTGCCCCTTGTAGTCCGTTGATGATCTCTTCCCAATTCTGGAGCTCTGCCTCCACACGCAGCGTTACTCTGGACAGCAATGCTCTAGCCTCCATTATGGCTGCGTTGTCCTCCCTTTCTTCCCGGTTCAAGAGTTCCCGGGCTCTTAGTACTCGTTCACGGAGTTTGGCCGTCTGGGGGCCCAGGACCATTCGTATGCGAATGCTCATCTCTGGTGGTTTTTGCGGGAGCGCCACTTGTCGAGGTAGACCTTCGGGATTCTTCCGAGAGGGCTTTACAGAATGTTTGAGAGTGGTTGAGAAGTGATTCTCAGGGGTGATTTTTAGGGTTTAACCTTTTTTTTTTGCGGATAGAGTTTGACGAGAGAAGCACAGAAATAGCATTCATTTCGAAATATTTTTGAATTAGAGCGACTTTTTAGTCCCTAAAAATCCCTATTTCGGCCTTTTTGAGAATAAATCCCTATTTCGCCGTTTTTGCGTTTTTAAACCCTATTTAGTAGGCACTTTTTCCCAAAATTTTAAGAAAAAAATGCAATATTTTAGGCATTTTTCCGAAAATTTCATAAGAAAAATTCCATTAAACGAAAAACATCCCCCTAAAGTCAAAATTTTTTTCAAACTAAAAATGCACCCCTAAAAAAAGACTTTTTCTTGGACCAAAAATCTACCCCCCAAAATCTACCCCCCAAAATCGACATTTTCCGAAAAAATTTTTATTTGAGATTTTTTATAAAAGTTTCAAAAACATGTGAAAAATAGTACATTTACAATTGTAAGAAGAAAAATAATAAAAAATGATGGATTTTATAGGGTTTCACGCAAAAATGGACTGGATTTGGGCAGTTTTAGCACTTTTTTTAGTCGCTATTTTGTCACTTTTTGGGCTTTTTAGTCCCTATTTTGGGGGTTTTTAGTCCCTATTATATGACTCTTTTTCACGTTTTTTAGTCCCTAAAAATCTCGGCCCTAGTCATAATTTGCCATATTTTAGAAATTTATGAAAATGTATCATTTTTAAGGAAAAATGAGAATTCCGAAAATAGCGCTCATTGCAATTTGAATATTTAATTGCTTTATTTGGCGTTCTATGCGGGACTATAAATTCAAGTGTTTTGTTCATTTTATAATTTTAAATCCAAAATATGTCCATCGTCCTCAGTTCTTTCTCTTTTTGGGATCATTTGGGGTTCTTGTGGGTTATGTGTCAACAAACAAACAAAAAAGTTTTTTAATTTGGCAGTTTATAAGGGTTTTTGGGATCGTAGAATCCGAATCTGACCTCCGTTTCGCCCGATTCGGGCTCCGAACCCGAATTCGAACAATTTTTGAACTTTTTTTCTTCGTTTGCCATTAAATCGTCGAAATTTCGGTGAATTCGATGAAATTTTGCAAAACATTGTTGAATTCATGCCACCAAACTCATATTCTTTAGTCTGCATAATGAAAATCAGAAATAAAATTTAATGAAAAAATTCGCAATGTTCGAATTCGGGTTCGGGGTTCAGATTCAGACACCACGACCCCAAAACCCCCTAGAAACATCTTTTTATCAACTTTGAAAAAAATTTAGTTTTTTTGTTGACACATAACCCACAAGAACCTCATTTGGACCTCCGTTTGCGTCAAGCAGTCTGAAAATTTAAAATGTGAAGAAACAAAAAACATAACTTCCCAAATTTCCGGCCGATGACAGTGCCGGGGCTTTGACCAAATGGTTACACACGCCCCGCGGGGATGGACTTCCGAAGGTGCTTCGATGCAGATCTTGTTTGGAAAGAATGGAAGAACACAAATTCGTGATTTTTTATTGTTGGACTTTTTTAAATATTTCATTCACGGAATTTGTCAATTCGACAGATCCGGCCAATTTCAAACCTTTCAACCCCAATCCCCGCGAACGCCGGGGTGTCAACTAACTCTAGCTGAAATATTGCTATTGTTTGACTGCCCCCTTATTTTTTGAAAAATTTTAAAATTTGAGAAAAGAACGTTTCTGGGTTTTCAAGGCAATCCGTATCTTCCATTTGACCAATTTCGGAATTCAGACAAGTCGAGGCTTTTGACTATAAAATAAATACTCAAAAAAGCCATCACTTGCCATTGATCCATTCTCTAATCATTCACACCGATCAAAAACTATTAAAGGCGGAAATCGGCGGATGGTCGATCCGCCGCTGTTCATTCAATTCCATTCTTCTATTTTATTTACATTTTCTGACGACATCAAAAAGCAGTCATTTTTTCCCCCAATGACAACAAACTAATTTATTGGAGGGGGGGGGGGTAAATTTGGGTTCCCTATCAGTTCGTCACTGTTCGTTTTGTCACGGCGATCGTTTTATTCCAATGAAATTTCAAAAATCTACACTGAAACATTTTGCCCGCATTCGAACAAAAATAGTTTATTTAATCAGCAGCAGACAACACATTTTGTCGAATTGTCTGAGTTTGGCTACCGGGTTTAATCTGTCCAAATTAAGTTCTCTGAAATTTTCACCCTTTCCAAAGGCAGACAAAGATTTTTTTGAATAATTAAATATTTAAATTTAACACCTAAGGCACACGAAATGTGGATCGTCCCTCTGAAATCATTTTATGTTGTYTTGGCTTTTTTAACACTACCTAAAATTAAGCTGCTTATTCATTAACAAATGGACATTTTCTACAATTATATTATTGTTGACGAAAAAACTATCAATAATATCAATGGAAGTCTTACAAATGCAAAATGCAGCGAGCAAACTACCAATGCAACATTCATTGATTCGACTCCATTCGCTTCGCTGTAATTTTAATCGACCAAAATTTTGAACACCTTTAAGCCAGGGTTGCCACACAAAATTTTTCAAAAGAATTCGGGGTCAAAAATCAATACATTATAAAAAATGTCTCAAAATATAGTAAATCTTTATTTTTTTGCATGAAATGTGCGTTTTTTAACCATATTTCTCGTCACCAACAATTTTTCAACAATTCGGGGGTTGGAAATTGCAGCTTTTCACATGTTTCGGTTTTCCAAAATACTTGGATTTTGTTGTTGGTGGGTCCGACGGCGCCGATAGGTGCCGTCGGGAAAAATTTTTAAAATTTTATAACCATTTTTTGTTAAGAAAATTGTGCAACATTTCGAAAACCTTGCCGATTTTTTTTTAAAATGCAATTTTTTTTTTGCGAATTCTGCTTCACTTCTGGGGGAGGGGGGTCGGCGGAGAAAATTTTTGAATTTTTCACGCAATTTGTTAAGAGATTTGCAACCAAAATTTTAATAAATATGGTACTTTTTGATGGGGTTTTTAGGAAAAGAAGGGGTCCGGCGGTGCCGATAGGCGCCGCCGGGAAAATTTTTGGATTTTCGACTCAATTTGTTAAGAAAATTGGTCCAAAATACGAATTATCCTGAAAATCAGTACAAAATCAGTACGCTGAACTGAATCAGTACATTTCTGATAAATAAGTACAGTCACTATTTTTAAGCAAATTCGACATAACAATCTCAAACTATGCCCCTTATCGAAATTTGGTGGTCAGTGACATCGGCAGCGGTGCTCCTGTTTCTCGATTGTCGGAGCCGTTGGCGCAACTTATTGTTTGGGAATGGAGTCAGGGAACGCAATTTGTCAAAAATGTGAATTTTTTGATCATTTGAACTGTAAAATCTGTGTTTTGTGTTACATAAATTTTAGCAAATCATACTCAAGAAAGGTGGAACAACGGAGGCGATCCCTTGTCCGACTTCTATTGTTATCAGAATTCTAAAAAAACGAAAAGTGATTGAGAAGTAAGGACAATTTGATTTAAGTTTTCACAAATTTTAATATTTTTGCAGTCCATGCCCTCCGCTTAGTTCTCCGGACGACGATTTGACGGTGTTCATCGGAAACGATCGTTTGGTGGTGTCCGCCCATCGGCTGAAGTCCGTCTCGCCGGTGATGAATCGGATGCTCAGCGTGGAGATGAAAGAGAAGCAGGAACGAACGATAAATTTGGATGGGCTCGGCGTCAGTATGAAGCAGTTCATGGACTTTCTGAACACCATCACAATCCAATCCTTTCACCATCCATTTTTCCCCAATCGTAACGGGCACATTTACTGCACAACCAAATGAGTAATTCTACAAAATTCAGCAAAAAATGTGCTCGAGCTGCTCAAGCTGTCCGACTACTTCCAGGTGGACTGGTTGAAGGAGCGTTGTGGCGTCCATTTGGTCAATTGTGTGGAAATTTCATTTGTCGAGCGTTTTCTTTTGGTTGAGCGCTATCGGCTCGATATTTTGAAGGTGTCTTTCAGTTTAATATATTTTTTTATTACGTTTTTCATTTTTAGGAATGTTTTACGCGAATGTTGACTGAACTCACCAACAGAAAATAGTGGCGAGATTGGCGATCGTCTCAATATTTTGTGGAGAATAGAGTTCCGCCGGTACTTTTTGGGAAAGTACCGACACCAAATGTACCGAAAATCCCGAAAAGCGTCGGTGCTTTCCCGTACCGTCCGATCTCTAGTGGAGAATTTCGTTCTGATTATTTTGGCGTATGTTATGCTAAAACATTTTACATTTTTTATGTTCTATATAAACATAAACAGAAAACGAGTTGGTCGCTAAATGTGCAGATTTCCTGATTTCCGAAAAATCTGAAATTCGTTCAAAAAAAGTCCATTTTAGAAGAATGTTAGTTGTTTCCTAAAAAAAAAATAAAAACTATAAATAGTTTTCTATAAAATGGAACCAATTTCAGAGACCATAATCCATATTTTAATTTAAATAAATTTATTGCAAAATGTTCAGATTCAGGTTTCCATTTTAAAACAATTGAATTCGAGCAAGCTTTCCCCCACACTCCCGAAAAAACATAATAATGATGTTTTTAATCAGATTTTTTTTTAACAAAATAATTTGATTACGCTTTGTCCAAAAAATCAGAAGAATGCCACTTCCACGTTGGCACGTCGAATGACAAAATAAGAGCATGTTAGCTTTATCATTTTAACTGAAATAAATAATGTAAACAACAAGCTTGAAGACAACACCATAATAGCTCACCAATTAACAAATAAATTGTATTTATAAATTTTCTTGAAGTTTACTAACTGAGTTATCTTCTTAATTTGTTTTTATATTTATTTTCAATTTTGTATTCTAATTAGAGAAGAGTCAGCCGGTTTTTTAGGTTAAATCGAAATCACAAAAAACCGTAAAACTTTAAAACTTAGTCGGGTTTTCCGGGTTAAAACTGAAATTGAGAGCCGACCTCTAATTCTATTCGTTTAATTTGCAAATTAGTCTTTTTTGTTTATAAATTTTTATTGTATCTTTATTTCACCCAGATTCATTCGTCTTTTGACAATTATTTTAACATAATTTATTTTTCTAATTAGACAACAAATTAAATTAAAATATAAATAAATTTGAGTATTAAAAATTTTTAATTCCCTTAAAGGTTTTGCTGCTTGCTGATAAATGAAATATTTAGGTATTCTTTGAGGAGTGAGTGGCCCGAGAAGTGAATGCAATTGGACGAAAAATGGAATTTTTAAGCCTGCCAAAGGTGGAAAGGTAACAACAAGTGATCTCTAACACAATCAAAATATAAATTAATTTTAAGGTGATCAACATAAACTTATAACACTGCCTCGATTTTACCAAGAAACAATTGATCAGATGGAAGGGCTCTCTTTCAAAGACACGGCACTAATCAATCACATTTATTGCAAACGTAATATTTTAATAATGTTTAATAAAGCATTTTTCACATATAGTTTTTAAACAAAAAAAAAAAAAATTAGATTTGAATTGCGGGGCACGACTAGAGCACTCGCAGAGAATGGACACTGATCGGGCGAACAGAATGCTCAAGATGTAAACCATTTAACGATCTTTTTTGGCTTTAATTTTATTTTTTGAGAATTTTACTGGCGTGGAAACGGTAATGAATTTTGACCTGCCCGAGCAGGATGCCTATGAACGGGTGGGTGCTACATGAACACTTAATCTTTACTTCACTCTTTAAGTACATCAATCGCATTGGTTGTTGTACAGGTTGAAACTTTAACTTGTGTTAAGATATTGCTTTAACTCCGTTAGGGCGGGTTGGAAATATTGGGCACGCACATGTTCCTATTTTGACCCGAGAATGCTAAGAATACGTGGAGGTGGGCTTTTTGGATAGATATGGGTCAATCGAGATTCTCGATCGAATTACGGAAAATCTCGACGAGATTTTTTAAAGATTCCCGATCGAACAAATTTTACCGGGATTTTTCGAGATTTCTTGAGATTTTTTCAAGATTTTTCAGGGATCTCAAACAAACTCGATCGTTTAGTTTTTTTCAAAATACGAAATTCATCGATATTCTATCGAAATCTCGATCGGTCCTCAAGTCCGATCTCTATTTTTGGAGTTGTTATGTCGTCAATGCACAGTTTTGTGCTGCTCTCAGACCGTGCTGGGTCGTTTCGTAAAAAAGGCAAGCGTGGGCGTTTCGTAAAAAAGGCAAATGGGGCGCTTTTCAACAGTTTTTTTTGTTATAACTTCTTTCCAAGCTAACCAAATCAAGCAATTTTAGTGTTATTCGAAAGCTTAGTAGGAGGAGAAGCTTTTAGCAAGCAAAAGCTAAGCTATTGGCCAAATTTAAAAAAAGCTATGGCCAGAAAACGCTTTTTTGGTCACAACTTTTTTGAGAATTGTCCTATAGATTAGCTTTTGAGTTTAAAAGCTTCTACCCATTGCATGCTTTCGAATGATATCAAAAATTTCTTGATTTGGTTAGCTTTGAAAAAAGTTTTAACAAAAAAAACTTATAAAGCGCTCCATTTGCCTTTTTTACGAAACGCCCACGCTTGCCTTTTTTACGAAACGCCCACGCTTGTCTTTTTTACGAAACGACCTAGCAACCCTCTCAGACTCTGAAGATGACGGGCCCGATTTTTGCTCGAAGCTGTGCAGGTACAGCAGATGAACGAACATTCGCTTTGCGGTTGAGACAAGAAAACCATAGGATTAAAAGATAAACCCACCCATCGGCTACTTAATATTAATCTAACTAATTAATTGTTCTCTTTTGTACCAATAATCAGCAATTRCAACATTTRCTTCCTCTTTGACGCCGAGTCGATCCGATGTCTCGGGATTCCGAATTGCCTAACCTTCCTTGTTTAGCTATTGATTGTCACACCCATCCAAAGTCCATAAATAGCCCCATCCGTTTGACCATTCCTCGAATTTTGTCTCATATGTTGGTTTATCCCTTTTGTTACTTTTTTTGCTCCAAAATACTTAAGACTAGGGTTGGACGGGACCGGGACTTTTGGGAAAAACCGGGACCGGGACTTTTGGGAAAAACCGGGACCGGGACTTGCCGGGACCAGAAAAACCGGGACCGGGACCGGGACCAAGATTTTCAACCGGGACCGGGACCGGTTCCGGGACTTTTCAAGGGAAAAAATTTCTTTTCTCAAACACTAAAAAATTTTAATTTTCCGGCAACACATATTGTTTCTTCTTGATCTTCGACATCATTGTCATCATCATTCTTTTTTTTGAGATTCTGCTTTACTTTTAGGGAGAGTGGGGGTCGGCGGTGCCGATAGGCGCCGCCGAGAAAAATTTTTGAAATTTTGACTCAATTTGTTAAGGGAATTTCATCAAAATTTTTAGCAAAATTATGAATTTTGCTCGGAATTTCAGGAAAAAACTGGTTTAAGTAAGAGTTGAGGATTGTCCGGCGGTGCCGACCAGGGATGGGCGGAATTCCGTTTTCCGTTTTTCCGTTGTTTTTGGGCCTTTTTTACCGTTTTCCGTTAAAATGCCCTTTTTAACGGAAAAAAACGGAAAAAATATACACCCCTAAGAATGGGATTTTTGGAGAATTGAAATGCGGTTAGGTTGTGGTGTAATGGTGAGTGGTTGGTGTGCGGAGATAAGTGTGGTTGGGGGTTCAGATCCCCGACTGTGTCAGTGATTATTTCTTATTTTTCTGTACAGTTACGGTGGTTAAACAATTTTAAAATTCTTTTTAACTTTTTCCAATTTAGAAACAAACATTTTAGATGACAATTCACAAGCTTTTCATTCTTTTTTGTTGGACGAAATCAAAAAACATTTGGGGGATTTTGTTTTGCATTTTCATTTTTGAAGCGATTTTAGGAATAATATACCCCTAAAGATCGACTTTTTCAAAACACCCCTAAAATTGACTTTTTCAAAATTTTCAAAAAATACACCCCTAAAATTGACTTTTTCAAAAAATACACCCCTAAAATTGACTTTTTCAAAAAATACACCCCTAAAATTGACTTTTTCAAAATTTACAAAAAATACACCCCTAAAATTGACTTTCAAAATTTTCAAAAATGCACCTCTAAAAATTGACTTTTCGTGATTTGGCGAAATTTTATATTGAATTTGAAAAATTTATGTGCATATTTTGCAATTTTTGGTGCATATTTTATGCGCATATTTCAAGATTTTATGTGCATATAAATGCCATCCCTATTCATTACATTGGACGTGGCAATCGACGGCTGACGGATGTGCTGTTGGGTAACAACTAGGGTTGCACGGGACCGGGACTTTTGGAAAACCCGGGACCGGGACTAAATTTGGTCCCGGTCAAAAAAAAACCGAGACTACTGGACAAAAACAAGAAAAAATCATTTTGTAAAAACCGGGACTTTTATAGAGGAATTTTAAGGGAATTTTGAAAAACCGGGACTAAAATTTCAGTACCAAAATAAAAAAATAGACCATTTCAGTACTGGTCCCGGTCCCGTCCAACCCTAGTAACAACGCTGGCTCCAGCACCAACGCTTCTTCGACTGTGCACTTTGTCCTTTTGTACAGCGAGTCGGGAACAACAACTCCACCCGTCCCAACTTTACCAACTGGCAGGACGTGGCAAGAGCTGCATTTTTGTTGAGTTGGATGTGTTGCTGAGTGGAGACCTTTACCAACTGGCAGGACGTGGCAANAGTTGGATGTGTTGCTGAGTGGAGACCTTTACCAACTGGCAGGACGTGGCAAGAGCTGCATTTTTGTTGAGTTGGATGTGTTGCTGAGTGGAGACAACGAGACCACACCACGACGGCATACGAAGGATTGCCACAAGGCATTCTGCATTGGACGGATTCCCAAACATTGGACGAACTCGATTGGCCAAAATGCGCGGCTTCCGAGGTACTGCTCCAACTTCAGTTCGCTGAAGATTCTCGATCTGTGAAAGATTTGCAATCTGATTAAGCACAAATCTGATTTTGGATCATTTAACAATTTCTGCTCACAATCGGCGGGGATGGGCGGAACAATGTTGAAAAAATGGAAACGCCCGCGGTGTCGCGAGGCGCCCCCGAGAGAAATTTAAAGTTTTTAAAAGGCATTTGATAAGAATTTGTCTGGAATGTGGCCAAAAACAACCGTTTTATTTTCAAATTTCCTTTACATATGTTTTTATAATTAAAATTTTGAGGGTTGTCTTTTTGAAAAATGAACCAAAAGTCAAAGTTTTTACCAAAAATCCAATTCTTTGGGGTGCATATTTTACCCCCCATTTTTTCCGTAAAAAAGTGCATTTTAGCGTAAAACGGAATTCCGCCCATTCGTAGGCATGAGTTTTGCACAAAGCATTTTATTTCCTCTCTAATTGCATTTTGTGCTTTCAAACAGATAAATCTGTGGTCGTATTAAGGGAAAGTAAACAATATTGTGCTATAAGTAGGGCCACGATTTATATGGACAAAAAATCTCAAAATATGGCCATAAAATATGGATTAAAAATTACAAAATATGGCCCAAATATGGGAAAAAACTCAAAATATGGATAAAAAAAATTTCAAATATGTATAGCAAAAAATGGGCAAGATTTCCTTCTTGAAGTCATAAGAGCAATAAAAAAATTTTATAATACAAATTACGGCATTTTAGAGAAAATTTTTGAAAATAAGCCGAATTTTAAAAATTTACATTTTTTTGGTGGCAGAATTTTTTGTCGCAAAAAGTCTATTTTTAGGGGTGCAGTTTTTTAATTTTGAAAAACGGGCATTAGGGGTGTATTTTTTGAAAATTTTGAAAAAGATCCCTAGGGGTGTATTTTTCGTTTTTATTGCATTTTTGTTAAGGAATTTTTGAAAAATAGCAAAATATGGATAAAAAGATGGAATATGGACAAAAATCGCGAAATATGGAAAAATATGGAAAATATGGATTATAAAATGGGCTCTAGAAGCTCCAACCAAAGTTAAAAACACTATTTATGGCATTTATACGCTGTTCCGAGTGCGCAAAAAAAAATGGATTTCCATATAAATCGTGGCCCTAGCTATAAGAAACAAAGCCAATCTTAAAACAAACACTTACCAAAGCATGAATAAATATTCACGATAAACAGTTTTTGCCAGGCGTGCTCACGGATATCCGGATTAGAGAAAGGACCGATCGAGATTCTTGATCGGAATCTCGATCGAACGAATTTTTTCGAGATCTTCGAGATACGAGCTTTTACGAGATTCGAGATTTTACGAGATTCTCGATCGTAATCTCGATCGAAAAGTTTCGAGATTTCGATCGAGAATCTCGATCGAAAAAGTACCGAGATTCACAATCTTGGTTCAATTTTACTTTAATTTTAGGTGAAAAACTAAGTAAAAATGGACAAAGAGTCCCGAAAATCGGGCAAAATGTCCTCTTGCCCATGTAAAATACTGGATTAATCTAAGGGTACCACGGGGCCGGGTTACCGGTTTTTAGGTCTTAAAATGAAGTCCAGGTCCCGGTTTTTTGGTAACGCAGGGACCGGGACTAATTACACCCCTAATGTGATATCATTGAGCGAAGCGACAGACGATGACGGGGCGGTGATTTTGCGTACTTTTTGACAAGAATACCCCTCAAGTAAATCGATGGCCCAGTGGTTTTCTTTTCGGCAAGGCGGGTTCCGGCCCCGTTTTTTTGTTCCCAGCTAACCAAGTATTGGGTATTTTCGGCTAAATTTGCATTAATTTATTGAATTTTTTTAAAGAACGCATTTTTTATTAAATTTGCGCTTAAAAATGCCAAGTGTAAAAATATTTGCTCATTTTTATCCAAATTTCTAAAAATCACATCAATTTTCTTAATAAACTTTTAAAAAAATTTCCTGGCGGCGCCTGACGGCACCACCGGTTCTAGAAAAATAAAAACTTTCTTGAAAAAGGTCGCTTCACTTAACGGCACCACCGACCCATCCCTCTCRCTACTAAAAATATTTTAGAACATAACTTGTGCGCAAAAAAATTTCACTAATGATTTGAACTTGATTTTCAGGAATCTTGTTGTTTTTTTCCTGCCCATCGACAATAATTTCGCTTTGAAAATTCACAATAAAGAAAAAATTGTAAATCTCGAAAAATCTCGTGAGATTTTTCGAGATACGAGATTTTACGAGATTCTCGATCGAAATCTCGATCGAACGAATTTTTTCGAGATCTTCGAGATACGAGATTTTTCGAGATTCGAGATTTTACGAGATTCTCGATCGTAATCTCGATCGGTCCTCAAGTCCTTTCTCTAATCCGGATATCCGCGGATATATCCGGATATGGACGGATAACGGATATGGTTTTTCGGATATATCCGGATACGGACGGATAACGGATATGACCTTAATATCCGCGGGTATCCGTCGTATCCGTTGTTTTTTTGCTGCTGAAGGAAAATTTATTAAGAGAATTCTTACATTGATTTTCAAGGAGACTGATGAATTTGAACATGTCCTAGTGGTTAAACTCTTTGGGTGATGCTGCTTAGGGTCGAGGGTTCTATACCCTCTCGTAATATCATCTTTTTTTTTGCTTTTTACTRTACTCTTTTTTGAGTATTCCTATAACTTTTTGAAACTATCAGACATAAAAAATAAATTTTAAGCATTTACATAAAAATTAGTTTATTTTAGAACTCAATTACCTAAAAATTGGACGATTTTTCTTAGCATAAGTCTTTAAATATTCAATTTTTTTCTCTCGGCGGCGCCTATCGGCACCGCCGACCTCCCACCCCCCCCCAGCAGTAAAGCAGAATTTTCAAAAAAATTTTTGAAATTTTTCTAACAAAAATGTTAAATCTTACCGAAAATTTCTTTTTTTGGAAAAAACTGACATTCTTTTCCTTTAAAATTTTCTTGTTAAGCTCAATACATATCAATTTCGATTTATTTCAATCAGACAATAACGCGATCGGAAAAAATTCGCTTTGAAAAATCATTATTTCGAACTTTGGAGAAAACTCTAGTTATTTTAAATAATGCGGATATCCGCGGACATCCGCGGACGGATATCCGGATATGGAATTTTGGAACGTCACGGATACGGACGGATAACGGATATGAAATTTTGAGGACGGACGGATACGGATACGAAAATTCGTATCCGTGAGCACGCCTGGTTTTTGCAATTAATTGTTTAAATCCATTTATTTCCCCGCCCGCCGATTGATTTACGTATGGCAAACGTAGAAGACGACGGCGGCCAAATATGCGAAATCCGATGATTGAGCTTTTTGGAATTTTTATTTTTTTGAATAGGATGAAATCATAAAACCATAGGGGAGAGCCTTTTGTTTTACATATAAAATTGGTAAATACCGTATTTCCTAATAT
>MEIZ01000529.1:3375-15002 GCA_001723225.1 Globodera ellingtonae
AAAAATTGCCTCGTCAGAAAATGCCCCTGTGTCGTGTTACCAATATTTTGTCAATGTGCTGCAAAACCATCTCACAAAATACGATTGTGAATTTTCACGTGTCTTACGTCAAGAGTTGGGACTTCATACACCAAACAAGACCCTCCAGCCCCTATCAAATGGTTAAGGGTCATTAAAATTACTTACTCATCAGAAGTTGTTTGAGTTGACGGAGCTGCTAACACCATTATAGGCAGAATTACGGCACTAACCAATAACAGCAGCATATTCATTTTGTTGGGAGTTTTTGAAATAAAAATGTTCAGAATAAAAATTAATGCACAAAATGACTGAATTATATTGTAATATAATGTAAGCATTGACGTCAATAGGAAATCAATTGCAAGAAAATTGATTAATAATGAGAATATTGTTCATAACGATTATTCATGGGGAAAAAACGAATTAATTGTTTGAACGAATTGTAATAATAATGAATGAAAGATCATCAATCATGCATTTATTTTGTAGGCTGTATTTAGGAAAACTTTTATGTTTACTTCAGATTTTATTTTAAACTTTGTTAAATTTAAACAACAATAGTTAAATAAGAAATGGCAGAAAATGTGTAAATGTTTTTTGTGTTGCTCGGTCATTTGTGATTTGACTTGATTGGCATTTGGACATTCTGTGTGCTTTTGAATGGTTGAGTTAGGGGTAAATATTAGGGTAGGACGGGACCGGAACCAGCACTGAAATGGTCAGATTTTCCCATTTTGGTACTGAAATTTTAGTCCCGGTTTTAACCGCTTATATCCTGACTATGAATGTTTTTATAACACAAAAATCTCGAAACATAATAATGCAATAATTGATGGAAAAACTAATACAAAGAAAAAAGAATTCAGGTAGATTTGGTTGCATTCAAAGTAATGTGTAAGAGTTGTTGTTAGAAAAATAGAGGTAATGAGTGGAAAAATGAGAAACAAACATTGAAAAAAGTTAAATAGTTCAGTTTCTAAGGCGTGGAAAATGTTTACGGTATAAAACATTTAAAAATTCATGAAACGCACATTTTTGAGTTGAAATACCGGATTCCGGCTTTTTTGACAAAACCCTCCCCCCCGGAAATTTCATAACATTTTTTTTTAATTTGAAATTCTCGGATTCCGGGTTCCCGGACATTTTTTTACATCCGCTTACATCCCTGTTCTTTGAACGCTCATTTCTCGCACCCAGCTGCCAGGTCATCTCGCTCCAGACCCTCCAGAAACTCCTTTAAATTGTTCACCAAATTTCAACAAACTCCAAATTTATTAATAATAATATATTTTTAAAGAATATTTAAAAATAAAAATGTTACCCCAAAACGCGGGTGATTTATCTCCAGACAGCGCCGCTCATTCAGCATCTGAACCTGACGAATGGCCGTCATGACCACATTGATGGACGCGTTTTTGCACGTCTCGCTGCAGTGAGTCTCGTGCTTGCCTTCGAAGTTTTGGAATTTTCCACAGCAATGAATTTCTGAAAAAAACAAAAAAGGTTTCAATGATTATTCGATGATTTTAAAAGTGTTGCCTCAGGCAATTTTGAAAAGTTTTCTCAATCCCACAGGGTCCCAAAAAAACCTTCGGGATTGATTGGAAAAGATTTTCGGGATCGAGATTTAGCTGGGATCCAATCCCAAAACTTAATTTACTACTCGAAAAGAAACAAAACAAAAAACAGGACGGGAATCGGACAAAATTAGAATTCTTTTTTAATTTGGCACTTACTGCATATTTTGGTCCCCTCATTTGCATTGAATTCGTTTTGGCCACATTTAATTGCCTGATAACGCTCGTCCTGTGAATAAAAAAAACAAAATAAAATTTTCAGTTTATAAAAAATCATTTAAATGACCATATATTTCGGTATCTTTGGTGCATATTTTGGCCTTTTTTTGACATTTTCAGCAGAATTATATTAAAAAAAATTCAAAAACCTGAAAATAGGTAACAAAAAGGTCGAAATAGGTAGAAAAATAGGTACCTAGGTAATAGGTAGAAAAAAGCCAAAATAGGTAAAGATAGTTATTATAAAGTCCACTTTAAGAGCTTCAAACTGAGCTAAAATTGTGTTTTTCGTGCTTAACTCAGCGTGCCAAGCTCGCAGAAAAAATAGGTATTTACCTAAAAGTACCATCCCTGTTAATGAGAATATTGTTCATAACGATTATTCATGGGGAAAAACGAATTAATTGTTTGAACGAATTGTAATAATAATGAATGAAAGATCATCAATCATGCATTTATTTTGTAGGCTGTATTTAGGAAAACTTTTATGTTTACTTCAAACTTTTGAAATTGCTCTCACCGTCCACCACCACTTGGCTGCGATCGCTGCTTTATTTGAAACTTTGAAACTAAATTTTCAGTTTTTTTAATGGGTAAATATTAGGGTCGGACGGGACCGGTACCAGTACTGAAATGGTATTTTCCCATTTTGGTACTGAAATTTTGGTCCCGGTTTTTTACCAATTTCTTGCAATTTTGCTTAAAATCTCTCAGAAACAACAGACTTTAAATTTTAAACGTTTTTTCCCGGAGGCACTTGATATTGAATATCAAATTTTACAGTAGATTACAGATTTCGCGCGTACCAAACCCCGACTCTGACTTTTCTTGCCCCGAGGGGCGGAGGGGCGGGGACCAACCCTAAATTTAACAGCCAAAATATTTTAAAAATATTTACCGATTTGTTTTTTTCAGATTTGGCGGAAAATGTTACCAATTTCATTTTTTGCGACAATTGTTCTTCTTTTTTTCTATCTTATGAAATGCTCTTCATTGACACAAACCTTCAGACGAAGCCAAATTCAACTTCATTCTTGATTGCGGAAGTTTTAAATGTAAAAATAATTATACGAAATATAAGGAACTCGTAGCATAAAAGTCCCAGTATCAAAGTCACCCAAAACCGCTTATGTTTAAGTTTAGCTCGACCTTTGCGCCAGTTTTTAGACCTTGGTACCCAAATTGCCCTTTTAGCTGGGGACTCAAATGTTCAATCATCTAAAATGACTCTAAATTAGGGATGGGTCGTAATTATGTATTACGCCAAACGCGTTTTTTGGCTGTTACTCTTAACGGTTTTAAATGATTGAAAAACATTTAATTTTTTTTCAAATGCACTATACCACAAATACATTGTCGTCATGGCCGCAATATTTTTGAAAATTAATGAATTATCAATTAACTGGTAGTAGTTAGAAAGACGGGACCTTCGTTTTTGCGCGAAATTTTCGCGCATTAACGAAGGCCTATTGGGCCTTTTTGTGGGGGTAACCCAAGCCTATGGAGGGGGTATTAATTAATTAGGGTATCCCGTGCCTATGGGGGGGGGGTTAATTAGTTGTTCGGGACCTTCGTTAGTGCGCGAAAATTTTCGCGCATTAACGAAGGCCTATTGGGCCCTTTTGTGGGGGGATCCCGTGCCTTGAGGTGTTAATTAGTTAGGTGTTCGGGACCTTCGTTAGTTGCGCGAAATTTTCGCGCATTAACCGTGGGGGTAGGGGGTCAAATTAAAAAATCAGTGCACATTAACAAAATTGAACTTTTTGGGGAGGGGTAATTAAAAGTTTTTTGGTTTGGTTTAAGTTTGCGCTATGGGCCATTTGTGCGCGGTAAAATCAGTACAGATGTATATGTCAAATTTTTGAGAGGTCTGAGAGGATAGAGGGTCGAGTTTGTCAATGTGTATGGGGGGGGGGTGAGACCAATGGATGCCCCACCCCAAACCAACGCGCATATGCAAATTTTTTTTGGCATTGTCCCAAAAGATCTATCAAACAAAAATTCGTAATTTTGATTAATGGATGGAATGAAAATTTTTGAATTAAATGCACAAGTCCCTTGGGAATGTTCTAAACTTCTGATTAATGGGCATAAAGAAAATTTTTGAACCTCGGGACAATATAGAGGTAATTGGGGTCAAGGTCTATCGCAGAGGTCTCTTCGTGCTTGCATTTTCAAAAAAAAGAAACCAATGAAAACGGTGTTTCATTTATTTTTTTTCTCGGTCATTTTTCTAAAAACTGCAAAACTGTTTAGTTTTGCGGTTTTTAGAAAAATGACCGAGAAAAAGAATTCTTCTCCTACACCACCTCAACAAGACCCTGAGCAACCGATTGTGCAAATGCCTCGCGACAATCCAATGCCTCCTGAAGAGGAACTATGGATTGGGCTTATCCAGGATGGATTTAATGTAAAAATTTTTTGTCATTTAAATAAAAATCTTTGTTTCAAGATTCGCGAAGTTTTCAATGAGCAAAAAGCGCTCGAGATTGAGGCCTGGATAGAATCATACATTCAGCGAATGGCGAATAGGAATTGAGCAAAAAATCGATCATTTGACAAACATTTTGACATTGCAATAAAATTTGTGTTGTTTGCGGATGAAGAAGGGAAGGGGTATTCAGCCAGAAATTCATACAGGGCTCGTTTTGAGTGCCTAGCCACCTTGCCCACTTAGTCCCACGGGACAATGCCTTTTAGGATAAACGCTAAGGCTGTCGGGATCAGGGATGGGCGGAAATTTATTTTCAAAAAACGGAAAACGGAAAAAAGGGCCAAAAACAACGGAAAAACGGAAAACGGAAAAATTTTTTTTCAAATAAAATAAAAAAATTATTTTTTTTTTTAAAAATAATTTATTTAATAAATATTTTTTGAAATATTAACAGTAATTATTTTTAAAAATTTTGAGTATGTCTTTTTTTCAGCGGCCTTCTAAATCTATTTTAAGCTTTTAGGTGGGGGGGGTCGGCGGTGCCGATAGGCGCCGCCGGAGAAAATTTTGAATTTTTGACTTGATTTGTTGAGAGATTTGCAACCAAAATTTTAAAAGTTACGGCACTTGTTTTTAGGAATGGCGGCGCCGATAGGAGCCGCCGGAAGAATTTTTTTAAAAAACTTAACAAGATTTGTTAAGAAAATCGCTCCAAAAATAAAATTCAAAACCCCCCAAATGTTTTTGATTTTGTCCAACAAAAAATGAATGAAAAGCTTGTGAATTGTCATCTAAAATGTTTGTTTGTAAATTGGAAAAAGTTAAAAAGAATTTTTAAAATTGTTTAACCACCGTAACTGTACAGAAAAATAGGAAATAATCACTGACACAGTCGGGGATCTGAACCCCCTACCCACACTCATCTCCCCACACCAACCACTCACCATTACACCACAACCAAACCGCATTCCAATTCTCCAAAAATCCCATTCTTAGGGGTGTATATTTTTTCCGTTTTTTTCCGTTAAAAAGGGCATTTTAACGGAAAACGGAAAAAAAAGCCCAAAAACAACGGAAAAACGGAAAATGGAAAACGGAATTCCGCCCATCCCTGGTCGGGATAGGTCCCTTCGTGTTTATCGGGTGTAGGCCAACAATCAATAAACAAAAAAGAAAGAACGATATTTTCACATTTCATTTGTTACCCTTTTAATACCTCCAACCCTTCAATTTTCAAGGACTGCTATTATTTTAATATTTTTAAATTTCAAATCTAACACGTCATGGAGCAAGCAATCCCTGAAAAGCAGCTAGTCCGTACGGAATATATTGATAAAACGGTGTAAAACAAGTAAGAAATTTTGAAAATTCTTGAAAGTTTTTTTTATTAAGTTTTATTAGTGGATTATCTACAAGCGCAACAACCACAAAACTATTTACGAGCTTTACAATATTCGAAAAGCCTAGGGTTGTATAACTCGCAGGACGTGACTTACCAGGCAACTTCTTTTATTTTTTGTAATTGAAACAAGTTTAAGGTCAACGCCAAATCACTGCACGAGATATGCCGCGATTTGGTTTAGACGGAGTACAAAAATGAGAAGATACCAGAGGAGATTGAACATTTTATGTTCCCCCATTTACCAAAATTTCACACTCGATAAGTTGGAATAAAATATTGTGTGCTATTTGTGTCTTTTAGGGGTTGGTGAAGGGGGGGGGGTCAAACAAACAGCAATTTCACACGGGATGTTGAGTGCCCAACTTGGTTTCCTGTTGAAATTCCGACGGGGTGGAGCTTGAAAGTTTAACCCACAAAAATTTTTACCTGCCCTAAAATTAAAATCATTCTTACAACTTTGAGAAAAAATTTTAACTCAGTTATCAACAATGGCAATCAACACGAGCGACAAGCGCGGTTTGACGCAACAAATTCTTGGGGAATTGATGAAAGCGGGAAATGCCGTTCCTGCAAGGCAACGGAGGTTGAGCTGGACACGATGATCACCAAAGAAGGGGTCACCATATGGTGCAGCCGAATCAAAAACGCGCAATTTGTCCCATTGTGGCACTTGATCTGGTGGAGGCTGGATTGACGGCAGTACCGGCCCCTCCGATTTTACTAGGTGACCTCCTCGATGATGCAGATGATATTTGGACACTTGACAGTAACGACCCGTC
Organism: Globodera ellingtonae; assembly: GCA_001723225.1. Lineage (NCBI taxonomy): Eukaryota > Metazoa > Nematoda > Chromadorea > Rhabditida > Heteroderidae > Globodera > Globodera ellingtonae. The sequence continues at coordinate 9,808 of MEIZ01000529.1, forward strand.
AAGGCAACTGGTCACCAAAAGAAAAGTTCCACCAAATAAACAAAAAGGACGGCCTGCAGCAAAAAGAAGACATGTAGACCTAAAACGCAAGTGGCCTGAGACCCATCACCCTGTAGAGCCAGAAGAAAAACGAGCAAAGTCAATTCAGAGAGAGACGGAATTGTTGACCTCCCCTCTTCCCTTTTCCTTCTCTTCCCCTGTCCACCCTCTATATTCTTCCCTTTTCCATCTCTTCCCCTGTCCACCCTCGCCATTCTGCTCTTTTCGTTCTCTTCCCGTGCCCACCCCATCCATCTCTACTTTTCTTCTCTTCCCACCATCAACCGCCGCGGCGTTGCGGCAAAGTAATGAATCAACAAAAATGTTTGGGTATTTAGATTTACTTTGATGGCCCTGGCACTGATTTATCCTTTTAATTACCCCCTCCCCAAAAAGTTCAATTTTGTTAATGTGCACTGATTTTTTAATTTGACCCCCTACCCCCACGGTTAATGCGCGAAAATTTCGCGCACTAACGAAGGTCCCGAACACCTAACTAATTAACACCTCAAGGCACGGGATCCCCCCACAAAAGGGCCCAATAGGCCTTCGTTAATGCGCGAAATTTTCGCGCACTAACGAAGGTCCCGAACAACTAATTAACCCCCCCATAGGCACGGGATAGCCCTAATTAATACCCCCTCCATATGCTTGGGTTACCCCCACAAAAAGGCCCAATAGGCCTTCGTTAATGCGCGAAAATTTCGCGCAAAAACGAAGGTCCCGTCTTTCTAACTACTACTGGTCATTATCATAGCTGTTTTTAGCACCTTTGAAAGCATATAAAACAAAAAATTTTGGTCAAATATTCGTTCTCAGCATCCAAGAAAATTTTTTGAGTAATTCTGATCAAAATTTAATAGTTTATAATAGGGTTGGACAAGACCGGATATTATCCGGGTCCCCCGGATAGCGGTTCCACCGGTTCCTTGACACCCGGATACCGGTACCGGATAGTAATTTACAGCCGGAATCCGTCCGGATACCGGATAATTTTCAATTTTTTGAAAATACATTAAAATTTTATAAAATCAAATTTCACACAATTTTTGCAAAAAAGTAAATCAACGAATAAAATCAAATTCAATCAAGTTGTTAATTTCATTTGTCAATAACTCTTCTTCAACTGAAACAGGCGACGGTCAAAGCGTGCCCATGAATTTTTGGTGGGGGGCTGATTCAAAAAATTCGATTTAGGTGCATTTTTTGCTTTTTATTTCATTTTTCTTAAAGAATTGTTAACCAAAAAATTTGATTTTAAAGGAATATTTTTTTGCGGATCGAGTTTTTTTTTGAGAATTCTGCTTTACTTGTGGGAGGAAGGGTCGGCGGTGCCGATAGGCGCCGCCGAGAAAATTTTGAATTTTTGACTTAATTTGTTAAAAGATTTGAATTTTTGACTCAATTTGTTAAAAGATTTGCAACAAACATTTTAAAAATATGGCATGGGAGGGTCGGCGGTTTCTGAATTTAAACAAACTCGAAAATTAGCGAAATGTTTTTTAAAGAAATTTGAGCAATTTTTGTTGAAAAAGCCAATTGTTTTGTGAAATTGGTAACTAATTATAAAAAACAAATTACAGAAGCCCATATCTCTCTATTTAATTTTAATAGGAAATGGCAAAATGTCACGCAAAATTCAAAAATTTTACTAGCGCTAACACCATCAAAAAAAAATCTCTCCGAAAAAATACCACCATTAAGGGTGCTTAACCCGCCCGGATCCAACCCCCGGATACCGTGTATCCCGGATCCTGGGCACCCGGATACCGGTCCCGGATAATTTGCCCAAAACACCCGGATACCGGTCCCGGGTCCGGTTCCGGATACCCGTTCTTGTCCAATCCTAGTTTATATAATAAAAATCATTTAGGACAATCCGTCAAAGGAGCAATCCGTCAGTGGACATTCCGTCAAAGGGGCAATCCGTCAGTGGACAATCCGTCAAAGGGGCAATCCGTCAGTGGACAATCCGTCAAAGGGGCAATCCGTCAGTGGACAATCCGTAGTGGACAATCCATCAAAGGACAATCCATCAAAGGACAATCCATCAAAGGACAACCCGTCAGAGGACAACGTGGACAACAAAAAACCATTTTATTTGAAAAAATCGTCACGTCAGAAAGAAATTTAAGTGCCGATGGGTTCGAATATCATTTTGACCTAGGGGGTTGACAACTTTGAGGAGCTGTATCTCGGCTCAGAATGTTTATCAAAATTTAATACCATTCGATTTTCTCTACGAGGGGAGTTGGTTGATATAATTTCAGAAAAACAAAAAATTTGTTATTTTTCACTGTTACCAATTATATATTTTTCGTTTCTGTTCTCTCTTCTCACAGGTGTCAATCCAATTTCGAGGATTGTTGCTTTTCAATCTGTCAGTTTAAAATTAATTAATGTATAAATTTGTTTTCAAAGTCTATATTAAATATTATCATTTAACATAAGCAACAAGTTTCATTAAATTTAATAAAATTATTAAGAACTTTTTTAACAACTTTGCGTGCTTTGACATAAGTAATGCCCTTCAAGGCCAATACTGTATAATCGCACAACTCCATGTCCGGCGATTGAAGCAGCTTAACTAAGGGCGGCACGGCACCAGCTTCAACAACTTCGCGCGCATGATCAAGGGTCGCAAAGCAAGCAATATATGCAAGGGCTCTGACAGTTTGTTTGCGCACCTCCAAAATCGGTGATTGGAGCAGCATAACTAAGGGCGGCACAGCACCAGCTTCAACAACTTCTTGTGTTTTGACATAAGCAATGTTTGCAAGGGCTCTGACAGTTTGTCTGCGCACCTCCAAATTCGGTGACTGAAGCAGCTCAACTAAGGGAGGTAACGCGCCAGCTTCAATAACAGCAAGTGCAAGATCGTCAGAAGCAGCAGTAATGTTCCTCAGGGCCCAGGCAGTTTGTTTGCACACTTCCATGTTCTCTGACTGAAGCAGCTTAACTAAGGGCGGCACAGCACCAGCTTCAACAACTTTACGTGCTTTGGCATTAGCAATGACGCTTAGGGCCCAGGCAGTATATTTGCACACTTTCATATTCGGCGATTGAAGCAGTTTAACTAAYAGCGGCACAGCGCCAGCTTCAACAACTTCTTGTGCTTTAACAGCAGCAATGTCAGCAAGTGCACCGGCAGCCTCGACAAGAAGTTTGTCACTAAAAGTAGCTCAACAATTATGATAAATACTTTGTTAAGCTAAAAGATGGGTGAATACCGTATATCCTTTAATTATTACCCAGGGTAATTAATTTTCCACCCTCTTCTAGAGTGGGTAATTATTAGGGACTGGGTAATAATTAGAGGATATAAGGTAGTCAATTTTTGGCTTATTCCCTCAATCAAAAAAGAAAAACATGGCCATAATTAGAATGGGTTTAAATTTGCCTACTCTGTCGACTTCAAGCAGTTCACAAGGACTGGAACAGCGCCAATGGAGACGAACTCGGCGATGGCCACTTCATCTATTGCACCGTTCCAGAGTAAGCCACGAATCCGGGACACCGCTGCAAGACGCTCATTTGGGTCGGAAGTTTCCGCTTTATTTACAAGCTTTGGAAATCAAAATTAGAGCTCGGAATTTTGATAAAACCTGGACCTGGATCTGGATTTTCTGGATTAAAATCCAGAAAAAATCCAGATCGAGGAAAATCCAGGATTGTGGAGGCCTCTGGATCCAGACCAGGACCTGGATTTTTACCGAATTTTTGAAATTTTTTGTAAAATCGCCCAACCCTTTAAGATTTTTCAAAATTTTGGAATAACTCTTTGGCGAATTTTCCTAATTTTTCTCGGTTGTTTTCTCCTAGTTTATACATAAGTATTAGCCTACTTTAAGCAGAGATTAATTTCTTTTTCACCATCACTCACCACTACACCACCACTCAGATCAGGGGGTGAACCGTCTCACATAACGGAAATCCAGGTCCGATTACCCGGATTCTGGACCTGGATCTGGATCCTGGTCTGAGCTACCCGGACCTGGATCTGGATTTTGGAAATGACCTGGATCTGGATTTTCTGGATTAAAAATCCTGGGTCGTTGAAATACCTGGATTCCGGTCAGGAGTCCTGGAAAATCCTGGTCTGGATCCAGATCCAGTCCTGGCTCTAATCAAAATCAATGATTTTAAAAATAGTTCAATTAAAACTACCTGAATTTGTGCACTGGTTGCGATACCATCCGTTTCGCTATACGAAAGAGTGAAAATTTAGTTTTAAATCGATTTTAAGCGATAATTTGCCAAATAATGTCGTTAAAATTTCTCAAAACAGAGAATCCTCTGGTACGTATGTTTTCCTCAAAAATCTGTTGGCGGGCCGTTACACGGCCTTTCATTATTATATCCGGCTTTTGTTACTTAAAAGTCGTTTTTCCTTAATTTTCAAGTTTTTAAACCGGTTTAAAAACCGCTTTAATTCTCAATTTTGATTTTCTATCAACTAATTCCTAATTTTTAAAGCCAATAGTATGAGTGATTTTTCCCATTTTTTAATCAGTGGACAACTGAGTCCCCAGTCAAAAGACACTTCAGTTCCGGGTCTGTAACTCTTGAGGGAATGGTTGCCCAACCAAAATTTTTTCGGATTCATACATTGCAGACCGAGAGGAGTCGATTGATATATAATATTTCTTTCGATTTTGAGTCTGGGCCCTCAGATCCATATTTACTAGGGTAGGACGGGACCGGGACTGGGGCCGGGACTTTTGGAAAAACCGGGACCGGGACTAAATTTGGTCCCGGTCAAAAAAAACCGGGACTACTGGACAAAAACAAGAAAAAAAATGCTTGGTAAAATCGGAACCAAAATTTCAGTACCAAAATGGGAAAATCTGACCATTTCAGTACTGGTCCCGGTCCCGTCCTACACTAATATTTACCCATTAAACTGCAATTAAATTGTTTACGGGGTAGGAAAGTGCAATATAAAAAATTAGTCAACCCAAAAAATGTTGCATTTTTGAAAGGTCGAAAAATGTTCGAATTCGGTTCGGGGTTCGACATTCGCAAAATCCGAGCTCGGATTCGTGTTCTACGCATATTTTTACCCTAGAAAACATGTATTTAAAATTAAAACATCCAAAAAAAATTTTTAAAAAAGTTCAGCGGGACCGCAATTTGCATCATTGCCACTAAATTTT
>MEIZ01000530.1:0-25587 GCA_001723225.1 Globodera ellingtonae
GCTCAAATTGGGTAAAAATTATGAATTTATTATTGACATATATTTTTTTAAGATGTTGCTGTTTGCCAGGCGGGCTTCAGCAGTATCAGTTAAAATTTCGCTTGTTTTATTGGTAATTGTTAAAGTCGAATTAATACTTGTGAATAATTGGGGTTTTGTTTAAAGTTTATTTATTTGTCAGCTCGTCAGAAAGCTCAATGGGAAGAAACCGACCCAGAGTCGGCAGTAAACTTTTTTTTTTAATTGATTTCCTTTTAACTTTTATTTGATAATTTTTGTCAAAAAAAATTCACAAGTTTTTTGGCACCCCCATGCCTCTTGTCGACTCGCACAATATGCGTATTTATTTTTGTTTCCGTTGGCTTTGCTGCTGGTTTTTATAAAATTATAGATCAACTTATTTCTTTTAAAGTATCAAAAGTAATTATTAAGTTTGAGACTCGAAATATATTTTGTTTAATATTATTTTTAAAATTTGTTAATTATCTTTATTACTTTTTTCTTGAAATGATTACGTTTATATTTAACACTTTTCTTTTTGATATCATTTTACCAATAAAAATTTAGGATTACATAATAGTTTTATAACACGTCTTACTATTTTAGTATAAATTATTCTTTTTATTTCTGCTTTGAATGTTGAACTTTCTTTATTATACTTTGTTCGTCGTCTGTTTTGTTAATTAATTGGTTCTCAAAAAAGTTGTCATTTTTATTAAGAATTTAATTTATTAAAGATGCTTTAATGGCTTAATTTTTTAATCTTACATTATAATTTCTCCTTATAGGTACGCTTATTTTTCTGATTTAAATTCTTTTTGTCGTTTTTATTATTTTTGTTAATTTATCACATTAAACGTAAATCAGTAAAATACCGTTTACTCATATTTTCATAAAATGTATAAGTTATCAATTATGAATAATTATTTTTTCCAATGAATTTGTACATTACCTAGTAGTGTTTTTTTGAATTACATTAAATCTATTTAAATATTATCACAAACTGAAATATAAAGCTTTAGTTTAGTTTTATTCTTTCTTATAACGTTAAGTTGTGAATGAAGCTTTTTCATTGCCCTCCAAGCCTTGAATTTACGTATGATTTGCCTTGGTTTATGTTTTTTAAAATACTATTTTTATTTAATTTATTTGAATTAATCGATTTAAGGAAAAGCATTTGGATTTTATTTAAAAAAATTATAATACGAAAAAATCGATTAATACCAAAATTATTTAGAATTCGTGCAACAAAAAAGCAATCTACCTTTATAGAAATGCCAAGCGGGTGAATTAGCTGCGCGAGCACACCACAAATTCGTGAGTTAAAAATAGTGGGTGGATTAAAATAAAATGTTTTTGTGCAATATTTAACTTTATGAAAAAATTTGCCTTAATCCTTTTTAACAATGACAAATAAATTCATGAGATAAATTTGATTTCTTATTTAATAAAAGATGAAACTAATTGAACCAAGATATTGATAATTCTAAATTACTATCATGTTTTGTTTTAATTTAAAGCATAAATCTTCAACTACATCATGACATTATTGTAAAAGAGCTAATAGACTGAAAGTTTAATAAATACATTTAGCAAACTGATTAATCTTTCAAAAAATTGAAATTTGAACATTAAACATAAAATATACATTTATTTATATTATAAGGTTTGCATTATGCTAGACCTCTAATATCAGATATTTTAAATTAAATGTTTTACACAGATTCTATGATTAAAATATTAAAGTAATATGCTCGTAGTAACTTCAAACAAAGCGAAAATTGGTAAAAATTATCATAAAATTATTATTAAACGCTGCTTAAAGAAAGCCAACTAAATAGGGGAAAGAAGGCGCCTATATTCATCAGCATAGAAAAATAATAAGGATAAATTCATTATTTTATTCAAAAATTGTTCCTTATTTTGCTGCTTTTTATTAAATTGATTTTATCTCAAAATATTTGGTTATTCACTTAACAAAATTGGTTTAATAGCAATCGCCAGGATTTCGCGGCATAAATCAACAAAAAGCGTCGTTTTGTCTATAAATGTTTGTTGATATCTCACTAATAGTTTGGATTTTCGTATGCGTTCAATCATTTTGAGTCCGCCACACAAAATCACATCAAGATTATAAATTCAAATTAGAAAACATTTAAATTATTATGAATATATTGTTAATATATACAAAAACAAAATTACAGCGAATAAAATTACTCTTCATACAACAGCAACCTAGTAAAACTATTTTTAAAATAATACAAAACATCTAAAAATAATAATTGCTTAGTATTATTTATAACTGGATGAATAAATGAGCTAAACATTGTTCAGATAAAAAGCTTAAATTTCTTTACATAAATTATAATATTAAATACAAAAAAAACTTAATCAAAGAAGTTAAGGTGGTGTAGTGGGCATATCTTTTATTTCCTAAAGGTGAATAAAAAATACCACATAAAGAAAAACATCCGCCGTAAGCATTCCGATGGATCCATTGAAAATGCAGCCTCCAGCTGATAAAAAATAATGTAACTAATGAAATATATTTAATCTATATAAAACAATAAATAGATATTACGTATGGGGTCAGTAGCATGGACGTGGTACATAACAATGGAGAGACCGCCATAATTTTAAAAAAATTATAAAATTTTAATTAAAATGAATCGGTCAGCCCTTGAAATTAGTTCGTCACCAAAGTTATTAATAAAAACTATAAAAGTATTAATATCTAAATAGGAAACTGTTAACAATAAAACAAACACAGAGCATTAAATAAATACATAGGCTTTGCACCATTAATAAATAGGTTATCTGAAAATATTAATGAGAGATCGCTGCAATCATTGCCAATGTCAAAGCCGAATTTTATTAAAGGCCTTCAACACGATCGGCAAAAGCAAATGGTTTGAAAAGCGCGAGTAATTGAGGAACTAATCATTTTAAGCTTTTAAAATTGACCATGAAGATGAAATGGTAATAAAATACTTCGTTTGTAAACAAAAATTTTAAATGAGTAGTTACCTATTAATTAAAAATACCAAGAGAATAAAATTTATTCTTGATAATGAAATGCCTATAGAAGCTACAATCATACATTAGCTCGTAATTAAAATTACCTACCGACTTATTAATAGGAATGTCAACTGATATAAAAAAATAAAGCTTCCATTTTAAATTAGCTGTTTTTGTTTTTAAAATAAAGGATAATAAACCAAAATCTTTTAAAACATCAAATGGAATATACAAAAATAAAACAAATTGTTAGCTAAAATAATAAAATTCCTCAACAAAGATGACTTACATTATCACGGCCCGTGGGCAAAAGAAAAATAAACATTTGCCCTTCAAATAACACCTAAAATCAAATTCAAAAAATCTCTTTGTAAAATAATGATAAAATATTAATGCTAATTAATGTAATGATTTGAAGAATTTTGACAATTGCATTATTAAAAAATTATTTTTAATTCGTATTAAGTGTTGAATCGTTATTAAGTTTGATAAATTTACATCCTTCAAATCTCGTCCACAAATTGTGATAGATTACAAATAAACAAGCATTTTTACAGATAATGGCAATGTAAAGTCAGTGCTGACAAATAAAAATATTCTCACTAAACTTACTACAAAAAAACTTGTAAACAATTGATAAATTATTAATCAATTTATTTAATATAAAAATCAATTTAAAAATGGGCAATTGCTTTACAAAATATACTAATGTTTTATACATAAAGTCAAACAAGCTTATATAAATTACTGCTATTCTGGCAATCTTYTATTTAATCACTATAATAGGTTAAAATTTAAGATTATTGAAATRATTTTGATTCCCAACTATGTTTTTTATTTAACATGATCGAGGAAAGAAAATGATCCATAACCCTACATTTCCATGCATTAGAACCGGAATTTAAATTTTGGTTAAAAATTTAAAAGTAACAAAACAATTAAATTAATGAAAGAAGATAAGTCAACAAAAAGTCCTCACAAACCAGTGTACATGAATTTATTATTTATTTTGGAGATAAAAAAGGGAGACAAACTAATAAACAATAATAAATTACTGGCTAATTTTGCCATTAATTTGGGCAATCTTTTTTTATCAAATTCACATAATAAGTAAAAATCATACATAAATAATTTAAAATAATTGTAAGAAATTAATAAATATCGTAAACTGAAAGCAGCCAGAACTGCATAACGAACTTCAAGTTTAAGAAAACACCTGACTGTTGCTCAGCGCAAAAAAGTGAGTGAAAGCAAGCTGATCGGTTTTTTAACATAACTAATAGAAACTTGCATAAACAAAAACTTCACTAAATCTTTATTTTAGCAATGTTTAAGTTTTAAAATAAAGACAGCATAACAATACCAATAATTTAATTATCTGCTACACATTGCTGCTTTTGTGTATGGGAGTCCGAAGAACAAATTGGACACCAACTGCCCTTTGGCCTGCATTCTTATCCAACGAACAGTTCCTAATACAATAATAACAATTTCAAAGATATAACCCAAAAAGTAAAAAATTATTAACTTTATATAAAATAAGAAATCCATTATAGTAAAACAAATTAAATAAAGTAAGTAGTAGAAGAAAAAAAAATGACCAAGATTACAAAAGAATATCAACAACCATTGCGGCGTCGCTCACCTTTCAGGGACAACAATTCAACTTTTTGCAAACTAAGACAACTAAGAATGCGCGTCTCTTTAAGTGATAGAAGCAAAAGTCGAAATGATAAAAGCAAAAAATATTTGAAAAGAACATTTAAATAAAAAACTAATGACATGACAACTATTGATATATCAAACACACGTATTTTAGGCAACATCGAGAACGCATTGCGTCTTCGTGAATTACACTGTTATCAACAATCCGGAAAGGCCAGAAGCTTTAAGATATGAGCTCTAGCAAAAGCAGAGAGCTTAATGTAAAAATTCTATTAGACCAAATAAATATTTATAAACACTGCAATTAGAACAATAAAATTTTATAAAAAAACAAATACATCTATAAAGTAACAAAACATAAAGAATACAAAATTATACTAAATGAGCAAATCATAAAAAATTTTATTTTATAGTCGAAATAATTAAATAAACATTATTTAAAAACATTAGAAGGACCGGAAACTGACTGCCCCTCCCTATACAATAACATCGGAATGATTATAAAAAATAAATAAAGTAATATTAAATTAAAAAACTTCTGCTTTTTAATCGCGACAATCGTAATCTTCAGAAGACCACGATCAGTTGTCATCGACGCGTCATGAAAAAAAAAGTTAAGATTTAATTAAATCAAATTATTTTATACCCACACCAAAAATGTATTTCTTCTATAAAATAAATAGACTGTAAAATTAAAAAATGATTTAACAAAATTCCAAAAAAAACCAAATAATCTAGACCAAAATACAAAAAATAAATAAAACCCAACAAAGCAAAGCAAATAAAATAAACATATATAAATTATTCAAATATAAATTGAAATCCATTTTAATTAAAAGTTCAAGTGTACAACCATGCCTTCTAGCCTTTGTTGTGAATTAAAATTTAAAAATATATAAATCGAACATATTGGCTCTGATTTGAATTGAAATAAAATAACAAACCTAAGATTTAGAATAAATGAAAATAAATAAAATATTTCGAAATGGGAAAAATAATGAATTAAGAGTCCTATTTAACCTTTTTAAATAGCTAAGTAAATGTATAATGGCGCAAAAGGAATATCTCAAGGAAATTAAAAAAATTATAAAAATTATTAAACCGAAGTTAAAATATATTTTTTGTAGGTTTATTGGAAAATAGTGCTATTTTTTCAAATTTTGCAGTATTCTTTGATTRGCCCTCGGTCTTAAGTCTCGGGGGTCATCAAGGCTCAGTTTCGAGAATCGTCTAAAGATATGGAATGAGATCACAAATTATTATGCGCAGAACAACCCCGCTGTTTTTCTGGTAAATTAATAACATTAATTATTTTTCTTAAGCTTTAAATAGAAAAATCATTAGTTATTTTAGCGCAGATTGACATTTCAATATTTTTGTGTGGCATTTACTTGCTGAAATTTTTATTTTTTGGTGGAAATCATAAACAAACGAGCACTGGGAGCTTTTGAGAGAAAATTCGTGGGCGGGCACTCATTGTGAAGTCCTTTCTTTACTGCCAATCACTTTCAACTAAAAGAAATTCAAATTTTGTTTGCCGAGAACAAATYTTTATTTCCAGAAATTTTGTACATGTTCATAAAATTAATTTAGTAAAAAATTTTTGCATAAATATTCAAAACTGTATTATTATGTATAAAAGTATGCATAAAGAACTTAGTATTTTAATTTTAGAGAATCTGTTTCGTTATGTTTTCTTAATAAATAAATAAAAGTCAAATTACAAATAATTTAAGTAATTTTTTTAAAAACTGAATACTTAAATTTAAAAAACATTCTTTCAAACGAAAATCACTTTATAAAATCDAATTACAGTAAATAAAATGCGCCATTGATTAAATATAAAAAACAYTTTCAAGTTTTTTTCAAATTCTAAGTGAAATAGAAATGCCACATAAAAAATTGTCATAGAGTAACCTCTTAAAATAGGTTAAAACCACCAAGGCATGCCGATTTTTGAAACTGGACATTGCTAATAAATAAATATACATTATTAATTTAAATAAACATATTATCAGTTAAAATCGTACTAAAATAAATTCAATCTAAAATGTATTATTAAATTAAAAGTTTCATTTCTTGATTAAAAATTTAAAAGTAACAAAACAATTAAATTAATGAAATAAGATAAATCAACAAAAAGTTCCTCACAAACCAGTGCATCAACATGTGAGGCTTCAGCGTCTGATTTATTTAAAAAATTAAATTAATGAAAGAAAAATAGTATTAAAATAATATTTCCAATAAATTAATTTAGTTATATTCTTCATACATAATTTGAATAATTTTTAAGTATTACAAAATTGATATATTGATAAATGACGCAAGAAGCCAACAACATTTTATCAATCAGAGAAAAAACTCAATATTCTGCGGACGGAAACTTCYTTTAGCAGGGATTTAATAAATAATCAAAAGTAAATTAATTATAAAKGCGTTTTTTACATTGAACTTCAGCCAAGTGCAGGTGAACTCTTAGAAAGGTATGAAGCTAACTAAAATTATTGGAAAGCCAAAACACTAATTTTGTTTTTCAAAAAAAATTATGGAAACATGCTTTGGTAAATTGAAATAAACTGAGGATAAGTACGGATCAAACAGAAACCATATATTATAATAATATTGCATAAATAAAATTGTAATAGAAATTTAAAAATAAATAAAAATAAACTTTTAATCATACACTTTTATTCAAATTGCATAAATTGAACAATTACAATAAATAAAAGCAGCAAAAATAAACAGTAAAAAGAAACATTTTTATTTATAATTGATAAAATGAAATTTTAAAATCGAACGAAGAAGATTATATAATTTACTATGAAAACATAATCTTACGGCGCAGCAGTAAATCTGATGGAGAACTGGACTTGTAAGTTAAAATATAAATGCAAAAACAAATTACAAATTTTGATCAACAGCCTAGGCAAGTTTTTTTCAGTAGAAAGAAGAATATTCAAAAAATTGATTTATTAAAACCAAAATATAAATTATTTGTACAAACAGTAAAAAAACAAGTTACAACAGCTGGATAAAGTCTATAATTAATTTTATAAAATCAATCCGCGCCGTTATATTTGAACTTTAATTTAAACAAATATATGCCAAAATAATTATACATATTCAATAAATGAGCGAGCGCAACTACCGGTATTCCGTTTCCYAGGGCAAAAACCGAGCGAAATGAAGCGCATCGTGTCCGTTAACTCCTCGAAGACAACAAATTGAGTCCTTTATGTTCTAAAAAATACATTAAAATAAAAAAACAGAAATTTAAAAATAAAATGTTAAAACTAATTGCAAATCATTTGTTATATTGCGCCATATTAACGAAATTCAAGAAACTTAATGAAATAAATAAAACCTTAATTTGAATAAAGAAAACAGAAATTCATAACAAAAAAAAAATATTTGCAAATGAAAAGTACTTAAAATATGAAATGGCATTAATATTAAAAATTAAAACAAAGTAAACAATAGTTTAAACCTTAATTAATAAGAAATTATGCAACAAATTTGTCATCGTAACATTGTTTCTTTTAGAATATTCAATAAAATCAAAAATTAACTGCAAGTTTTAAAAATGAAAAAAAAAAATTCTTTTTTATAGGTCTCTATCCCGAACAAGTATATTTAATACAACCTTAATTTTATCCTTTTTTTATAAAATTGTTACTAATATAAAATATTAAATTCCCTGATGCCTATGAATTTTATTTAAAAACAGAACAAGAAGTTGTAAAGTTAAAAAAATAACGAAGAGGCTGCATTCGTGAGCATAAATCTAATTTATTAAAACAACTTATCAATATTAAATTAGTATTTGTTATTAAATAACTGAGAATTCAATAAAGTGGGTTAATCAATAAAATCAACTTAATAATAAGAATAAACAATCTTCTATTTAAGTTATTTCGATAAAAGGATTTTTAAAAATTATTCAAATACTGTACTAAACAAAAGAGACTAAGCGCGAGTTAAACGATAGACCTKTTTTGTTGCCTGATTTATGTTCAAAAACTTCTAATTTAATTTCKTCAAACAAACAGAGACAAAGRTTTCTTTTGAACAAGATAAAAATTGTATTGATAAAGAGGTTAAAATATCAAAGGACTWAAATTTGGATAGAAATTAAATGAATATAAAAGTATAAACATAATTAATCAATCCAATCTTTTTCTTATGCTTGAAAGGTTAATAAAAATTGATTTTAAGCTACAAATTGGAAAAGTGTCAAAACAAAGAAAAATTACAATTACCTTTTGTGTTCAAATATTCGAGAATATTTTACTCATAGAATTAAAAATAGCAATTAAAAATGCCAAGCTGTCTATGCCGATTTTAATTTTTAGCGTGAGTAGCTGCAGCCCAGCCATCGCGCCACTTTGACTTCGTGGAACTTTGTGCGGGTCTTGCAAAACACGAAATTCGTTTGGAGGATGGCGTAATGCTCTGATTCATAATCAAATATATATTTACTTATAATGGTATTTTAGACAAATCAATCAAAAAACATATACTAATATTAAATAATTGATCCTATTTTTTAAAAAATGTCTATTTATCTAAACCAATATAATAATAGTCATTGAACAAAAATAGAATTAAATAGTTACCCACAAACTTTGTTCAATTTAAATATGGTTTTTGGGTTTGTATGAAACCAACAAAAATGCCAAAAACGCCGGAACTGTTGAGAAATTGGAAGTGCTTGAAAAACAAAAATGATCAATTTCAAAAATATTATTTCATCTAATAAATTAAACTTAGCAAATGGATTAAGTAATAGGTTTAACATCAAAAATAGAAATTGTTGATAATTAAATCAAAGAGTTCCGTGTAAAAGATTAAATCAAAAACAGAAGAATTAAAAAAGATGTAAAATTATTTATTTTTTAAATTTTAAACTTGTTTTGAAATGTTTCTTCAACATAGATATATTAKTGAAAAAACAGCGGTGAACGAGATCATACATCCCTAAACAATTTAATTTATTCAATACGGTATTACTAGTAAAATCGACATTGTTACAATGAGTGCTTCGCATTTAATTTTATTATATTTTAAGTACAAAGCAAAAAAATTAAAATAAAATTTATTAAAATAATAACATTAAAAAGAAATTGAAAAGCAGAAAATTTATTGTGCAAAAATTGGTTTATCATAAWTGTCATGTTAAAAATGAAATAGTTAGAATTAAATTCAGCCTTAAATCTGCTTTAAAAATATAAATAATACGACAAAATTGGCAATTCCAAAGTGGAAACCGAATCCATGGATTTCAATATTTGATATTAAAAAAAATCGATTTTAAACTTAAAATAAAATCTGGTAAGATAAACAAATAAGATATTATATATTTAAATTAGTAATTATGTAAACCTCCTTGTTTAAAGAATTCGAACTCAAGGCAACCGGCAGCAAAATAATTAACTCTAATAAATAAAAGTTTATTTATATATATTTTATTTATCAATTAAAATCTTAATAAAGCTATATTACTTTAATTTTATTTCATTAAATAACGAAAAATATAAAAAATCTCTGTCGTTTCTGTTTCGAATCTGTTTTATATAAAGGTATTGGCTCCTCTTTGTACGCTGATAATATCAGCAAAAATTACTAGTTACCTTTGAATAAATTTAATCATATATTAAGAAATTTTTTTGTTAAATAATAATAAACGCAAAAAACCAATCATATTTTAACCGATGTGGCAACATTTAGATTTGAATATAAATATTCCCTTAAACTTATTTATTTCAATAATTTGTGTGCGCATTTTAAAAACATATTAAAAACTTAAAGATCTGACACCATCTAATAAATAAAACGGAAAATATAATTAATCATTTTTGWGAAATAAATATAACAAAATAAAGAATTTATTAATCTTTAATAAAAGAAATATCAAAATAAGAGTAAACAAAACATTTTTATTCAATTAATAATAAACTAAATTTAGGATTTAATGAATAATMCGATAATTAAACTGACAATTTAAAAAACAGCAAAGCAATTTATAAATACTAATAAAATTTACTAAAATATTTAATGTTTGATAAGGTTTCCTTTATAAAACGAAAATAAAATATTAATAAAGTCCCCCAATTTTATTTATTAATTGAAGTAACTAATTTAGAAGCTTTGAAGGAAGCAAAGCAAGCAGCCAAACGTCCATCTACATACTTTAAAGTATCAAAAATTAAATCCAGTTTTTAATTGTAAATTGCAAATATACACATTATAAATTTAATTTTTTTTTAATTTCTGAAATTTTTATTGAGAAAAACAAAATAGACATTCTATTTTTTCACAAATGCCAGAAAGATGCTGTACAACGTTTCATGGAGATGAAGAGAGCACACCATTGTTGCATTAATCACAAAATTTAATTAAATAATTTAAATTGAAAAGAATGAAACAAAGATATATAAACTTTAACAAAATCAAGAAAAATAAAAATATTAACAAAAATTTCAATTTGTTTATAAAAATTACATTAATTAGGATAAATCCGTAATACATCAGACATACGTAATTGCCGATATGACAGACCGACGATGATGATGTAATCGGACATAAGACAAAAACAGCTACCAATAGCTTTTAAGATTAACAGATCGACAAATCTTATATTAATATAATTAATTTATAAAGATTTTAACCAAATTTTGAATAACAAATGATTAATTTGATGTCAAAATAATGTATTTATAAAGTAACAATCCATTAGATATAGCATGGATATATACTAAAATTTACAAATAAAAGCTAATATTAATTTAAATATTAATCATTTAATAAATATAATTTTTAAAATAAATTTTTAAATTGTCATAAAAATAAAATTGAAATTTTAAGAGAAATGCATTAAAAATCTGTTAAATCTAACAAAAAAATGCGAATCCAAAAGGCATTCGAATTTATTATTTTTTTAACATAAAGAACCAATAATAAAATATTTCATCATAGTTTTGATTTTTTATCGGATTTCCTTGATCATGGAATGATGTCAGACAGGCGCAACGCAACAGATCGGAAGCATTATATCAAGAAGGCCTACAATATAAAATTTTTTAAATTGTTTAACTAAATTTTACAAAATTAAAATTTTTATTTATTTCTTATTAGAGCGAAGATGAACGAGATTAAACTATAACTTAAAATCGAACTTCTGTTTGCAATGAAAAACATTGGATTACGAATTATCAGATCATAATGTGTACAGKGCATATTATTTAAATCAATTTAAAAAATGAATTGTTATTAATTATTTGAGTTAAAAATTTGATTAAATAACGTAATCATAAACTTTTTACAATTTTTTTTATTCATTTCAGTTATATAATAATTTTACGACACTTGTGTCCAAATACAAAAAATAGTAATAAATCTTAAAAAACATAAAATTTTAACTAAATTTTAAAATTATATATATATTTTTATAAAGGTTATTATTGTTGCTTCTCCAACCCATTATTTTTCTCGCATCTTGAGTCGGCACTTGCTTGATTAGCTCCATTTTATGTGATGAACCTTTTCAATCGCCAATAAAAATCAATGAACGAAAAAATCTGCGAACGTTCGAAACAACTTCTCCCACCATCATTCGGCGTTATTAACAAATCTCCGTTTGCTAATTTATTGAATTTTTGAACGAACGTTTTGAATTGGGATGGGCGAGGGGTGAAGGGAACTTGCGAAGAATCGGCCCAATTCTCACTATTCATTTTTTTGTTTTTACACAATTGTTCGTTTTTTTCTAACCCTCTCAATTGCATTTCCCGTTTTTCTCATAAATAAATTTATTTTGCTTTCAAAATAATTTGTTTCATCGTTTGCAAAAAATTACTTTAAGTATAAAATTAATTTAGCTATTTAATCAATGTTTTTATTGACTTAATTATATTAACGGTCACATAACAAATGTTATTATTGTTTAATATCATTTTTTATGATTTTATTTTAAATTAAATTACTATAGAAATTATTTTGCACGATTTTCTTTAAGATGTTTAAAGTTTTAATTTCAGCCAATTTTTATAAAATTCTCCAATTCTTTTGATTTTTGTGAAATCTTGACTTTTTATTATAAACCATTTTATTGAATTTTTATGCCCTTATAAACTTTTTAGTTGAAAAATACTAATTTTTTTTAAATAATATCTTTTTTACTTTATTTTATAGAAGCGCACTTTTGAAATATTGTCAGTTATAAAATATAATTCAAAATTCAACTTTAAAAAATACTGAAATAAAATTTAAACATTTTAATTCAAAAATATTGGTTTACAATATCTAATAATTTCTTAATGCCATCCGATGAACCAATAAAGAAACAAAAAGAAGCAGTTAAAACGAATAAACGTATCTTAACATACAAACGCCCTAGTTATTTAGGTTTGTATCCAAATTATGGCAAGTACAATTTAAAAAATAAATCATTTAATGCATAGTTAAATAAAATATATTATTTTTTTATCATATAACTAACTCATTTAACTTTATTTATAAAATGATCAACTCTTTGGGCCCAGGCATATTGAAAAAGGCAACAATTTAAAACGTTGACTTTTTATATATGTCCAATCGAAACAAATTTAAATTGCAAATTTATGAAGTGCATTACAATTGCTGCCTAATTATTCTATACAAAAATATTAAAGCGTACATTTTTTACAAATATTCCGATTAAAAGCTTTTTAAAATATAAAGAAAAATAATAATATGCATCAGACAAATGTTTGGTTATTAAATACGACTATAATGAAAAAAGTGAAAAGAAAATGTGAAAAAGTATTTGTAAAAAGCAGGAAAAAATACAAATTATCAAGCCCAATGCTAAAACTTACAAAAGCTTACAAAAATTACTGTAAAATAAGATTTAAATTTAATTAGGTTAATGTGTAAAAATAACTAAACAAAATTATTTATTAAAATTTAAATTTAAAAAATCATTTATTTATTAAACGACAAATATTTGGGATGACTATAACGATATGCCCGCGTGGAGAGTCGCATGTATTTGGCTAAGATGTCACTTTGCCATTTTTTAATTGTTTATTTTTAAATACATTTAAAACATAAAATTAATAAATTTTAACATGAATAACTGTAAAATGCAGCAAAAGATGAGAGCTTTCAAACAATTTATGGAGTCCCGTTAATCAGACATGGCGGCGTTGATCAATTGCCAGAGCCCGTCGACAACAACAAACCACGGCTAATGCATAATGTTCAGCGAAGTGCAGGCCGACAATATTTACTATTCAAATTTAAAATTATAAAAAAAAACTACAAATAAAATTTTAAAATAGATATCTGATATAATATTATAAAATTTGTATTAATACATTTAAAAAAATATCTTTTTATTTAGTGAGTAAATGCATCCTTATTAATAATATTTACTAGGGTTGTGCACGGTCGGTTTTAAACCGGGGGTCCCGGTTTTCGGTTGACCGTTTTGCGACCCCCGGTTTTCGGTTTCGGTTTTTGGCCGACACCCGGTTAACCGAAAACCGAAACCGGTTTTTGCCAATTTTCAAATTCGTAAATTTTGGGCCAATTTTTTTTTAACAAAGTTCGTTAAATTAAAAAATTTTCTCCGGCGTGGACCTCTCTCATTACTAAAGAATTGAAAAAATTCCCGTATTTTAAAATTTTATGCACCCCCTAAAAATTGATTTTTCCATACCCTCCCCCAAAGCAAACCCCCCTAAATAGTGCCGGGCTCTTAAAATTAACGATGTAAAAAATAATTTTATCAAAATTTTGGAAAGGAGCACACTTTTGTTTAGCAAACTTAATAATTTTTAGACCAATTTTCTTATGAAATTCCGTCAAAAAATTCAAAATTTTCTCGGCGGCGCCTACCGGCACCGCCGATTCTCCACTCATTTGTCAGAGATGTGAAAGCAAATTCTGAAAAACTTGTTTTTTTTAAAAAAAAAATCGGCTCCTAAATTCTTCGCAATTTTTTAATAAAAATTTACTGAAAATCAAAATTTAAAAAAATTGCTTAAGAAAAATGCAACTCAAAAATGCACACCCAAGAATCAACTTTTTTTGGCGTGCCCCCCCCCCCCCNTCGAAAAGTTTATCTGGCTACGGCTCAGCCAGTGGCTTTTTTAAGCTTATTGTAATCTTCTGAGGCAGGGGGGTCGGCGATGCCGATAGGCGCCGCCGAGAAAAATTTTGAATTTTTGACTCAATTTGTTAAGGGATTTGCATCCAAAATCTAAAAAAAAACGACAATTTTTGTAAGCTTTTTAGGGATGGGAGGGGCTCAGCGGCACCGAAAGGCTCTGTCGGGAAAAGTTGGATTTTTATAAGAAGTTGTTACAAAAATTGGTCCAACAATTAGCAATTTTACAAAAAAAAATTTAAACAATATTTGCTTCTTCCACCATAGATGCTCACCGAAAGTGATAAAAAATAAATTTACTCAGTCATTTAAAAAATTTTGGAATTGTTTACACACCGTAATGTTCAGAGAAGGTTTGAAAAAAACAATCAACCCAGCCGAGATCTGAACTCCTCCCCCCCCCACAGTTCAACTTCCCCCACAACTCACCACTACACCAGCACTTACATCAACAAACTCCTATAAAATCTCATCATTAGGGGTGTATTTTTTTCGTTTTTACAACCGAAACCGGAAAACCGGTCCCCCCGGTTTTCGGTTAGGCCGGTTTTACGACCCCCGGTTTTCGGTTTCGGTTTTTAGGCCAAAAAAACCGGTTTTCGGTTTCGGTTAACCGACCGTGAACAACCCTAAAAAAAACTATGAAAAAGTCCAGCTTTGAAACAATAATTGATGCGTAAATAATGAATGATAAGCTTATTAAATGCGAGTTAATAAATTTAAATAAAAAAACCGGCAAAGTTTAAATGTAAATAAAAAATGAAGGGGGGGGGGGGGTCGACCCCCCACTATTTCATGTATGATACGCACTCTGGTATTGTAAACGCTGGCGATACAAATTTGTTAATTTGATAAATTTTATAATAAATAGTAAATAAATTTGAATAATTTAAAGTAAACCACATGCAGATGCGTCTTTTACGAAGGCGCTAGACCGTATGTTTTAAATAAATAAACTAAAAACGAATTATTGTTTTACATTACTCTTTAGATAAAAATTATTTAAGCTATAAAGGTGCAATGAATCTGAAAGCAAATCCCATTCAAACGATTAATTAATTGTGACAAACATTTAAAACATTTATAAAAAGAGAATCCATAAAATTAAAATGAGTTTACGGTGGCTAATGTAAAAATAAAAACCTAAAACTTAACAAAAATATTTGCAACAAATTAATATTGAAAACAATCAAAAATAAATTAAGTTTAGAAATTGTTAATGCTTAAATGAATCCAGAATAAAACCAAATTTCACAATACACGACAATTATTCATGCCCATTAAATATGCTTGAGCTTTACCTTTTGCTAAAAAATCGCGTATATGTATAAAGGCAAACTCTCTGTGCCAAAAGAAGTAATATTAAATAAAAAATAAAAGAAATTTAGTAAATAACGCTTTCATTATTTGTTAATTTTATTGAATCGTTTTAAAAAATTTAATGAATATTATTTAGAAAATTTGTGAAAAACGAGCAATTTCTATATATTTTTTTTTGCGCGCGAAAACGGAAAATGAGGTTTTAAAGCTTTAATTATTAAACTTAAACCTTTTAATTTATAATTCGGCAGAAACTGTCGAATAATTTCTTATTAATTTTATAGATTTTAATTTATTGTTTTGTAACAACAGACTGTAAATATATTGGCATAACAAAACAAACAATGTTTAAAAAAATTTAAAAAAAGTTAAAATAAAAATAAATAAATTATATAATAAAGTACCAATGATAAAATAATATTTTAAAGTCTTTTTTTTGGGATTCGATGACGCCTAATTTTATACGAAAACTGACTTCAAATAACAAAGTTAAAAACAAAGTTGAGAAGCGCATTAACAAGTAAATAACAAAAAGCCAATTTTACAATATGGATAAATTAAAACAAGAGCATCAACAAATCTTAAAAAATTTGGAACTTTATATAAAAATAATTCCGAATTTTCAAAAAATAAATTATAAACTATCTATTTAAATACATTGTGGCTTTAATTTTAAAAAAAAATTTTAATATGTGGCTTATCTAGTTAACCCAGGAAAAGTTTGTTTTCAAGGTTAACAAAACATACAACAATATTATATAAAAATTGATTGTAAATGAAAAGCAGCTAATCTAAGCTCTTTAATAAAAGCGGCATCCGCAGAAAAATCACTTTTGTACTGATCAACTGTAAAATTGGACATTGACGAGCTGATCGATCCCCTTATCCCACACTCTTTCATCCACAAATGCATGATTCAACACGCCATCGCGTAACCGAAAGGAACTAACTTACCGTTCAAACCTGTTATTAAAAGTTAACTGAAATATTTTAAAAATAAAACAAATTTCGATAAATTCAAAGATAATTGCACGTTTAATTTAAATAAAAGAAACAATAAATTGTTTTGCGGCAAAATGAAAATATCAAATAAAGAAATTAAATTATTTGTTACTTAGTGCATTTATTTTTATATCAGAAATGATTTTATATTAAAATATAAAGTTTGAGTCGTCATGACAAATTTGATTAATTTTAATATACACCAGCTTATAAGGTCAATGGCCGATGCAAAGACTCGATACGAATCGTAAAATTTTAAACGATGAAAAAACTAAAAATATTATAAAAAGCCTAGGAAGAATTTAAAAAAAATTATTACACTAATTAGAAGTTTTCTGTTTCCACATATAATTTTAACATTTGTCCAATACGAATAAAAACCCGTGCTTATGCGAAAGATGACATTGCGGTAACGACGGCTATAAATGATGATTCAACAATTGGAAAAAAATGATTGTGCGTTACAACAAAAAGAGAGGATCCACGCGTCTTGTCTGGTTTTCTTAGTCACAAACTTATTTTATATAAACAATTGCTTTGGAGACTAAATTGTATTTTAAAATGAAATTGACATCAAAAAGATCAAAGTTTCCTTAAAATATATAAAGCATGGTCTTTGATATAAAGTATATTTTTAACAATTTCTCTAAAATAAACACATTTAACGTGGGATTTTTTATGAAGCAAAACGCGGTAAAATAAAAAATACTTTAAATTAACTTAAAATAAAATTAAAATATGTAATTAATTATTTGCACTAAAAATTCAGAGATATTAATAATAAAAAGAAAGAAGATTTAAAGTTACCCCTTTATCGCTACATTGCCATCTCGACAGTTATTGAAAAAACAAGAGATACAAATATAAACTTTGGTTTAAAAAAAAATTTATTTCAATGCTCTTGATCATACTTAATTTATATAAACAGCTGCTTTGGAGACTAAATGGTATTTTAAAATGAAATTGACATCAAAAAGATTCTGAAATGATTATGAGTTAAATCATTTAGAGTTTAATTAAATTGCATTTCGTCTGATTATGCAAATAATGATTAAGTGTTGTTCAATTATTAAAATTGTATTTTTTTTCAAATTTAATATTCAATTATCATGGGTCTTTTAACATTAGTAAATAAATATATCTACATATTTTTGTACTTACAAAAAATTCCTTATAAATCTAATTTTAATTAAAATTTATTTATTATTCATTTTTAAAGTCCGTTTATTAAGAAAGATTATATAAATATGTAATGAAGTCAAAATAAATTAAAATAAGTACCAATTAAATTACATAATCTGCTTACATATAAGTAAACATTAGCATGAATCTTTGAAATAAAAATACAAAAAATTATTAACGGAGTTCACACTCCGATACGCTGTTTAACACCTCCGCGTCCAAAATTTTAAAGCATTCATTACTCAACAAAAAGATTTGCTTTGATATTGAATAACAAAGTTGAAACACTTGTTTTGTTATGAAAAATGGAAGAATATTTAGTTTTAAAAAGGTAAAAAATAAAGCTTCAACCTACAAAGAAAAAATATTAAAACCTAAAAAATAAAATTGAAAAAAATTAATTTTGGGAGTTTAAAAACGGATTTTCTTAGAATATTCCACAATTCATCCTACATTAATATTTACTGTGCTAGCGCACGGAAACAAAATTTCACATCAAGAACATTTAATGAATAAGTTTTAAAAAAAATAGTAAAATAAAAAAATAACTCTACATTTAATCATTCTAAAGGGTAAAAATTAATAAAAATGATAATGATAAAACAAACATAAAGCTTGAGATGCAGTTTTAACGTTTACAAATATTAAAARTTTTGTTACAAAATAAAGAAATAGTTGATTACTCYYRACKTGCCAGATCCRRCGCTTACCTCCGACACTCGCCAGACTACAAATTGATTATAAATTACAGTTTAGAAGCATCAATATTAAAGCACATTGTTAAAATTTCAGTCTTTTTAAAATAAAAAACAAACACAAACTAAAATTCTAGCCAAAAGGTTATTTATATCTAAATTAATACATCAAATATATTTTTGTCTATGGTAATTGATTCGAGAAATTACTAACGATCAACATTGTTCTAAATTTTAAGTAATAACTCTGCGATCATATATCTATTGTTCTATTGAATATCAATAATATTAAATACTGAAATCGGTGACAATGAAGGCATGAAGAAAATGGTTCAAGTCATCAAAAATCATGGCTAAAATTAACATCCTAACAGTGCATTATAAAGATTATTTGACAGTAGCAACAAACGAAAGTATTTTTTCAATAATTCAATATGTGTAATTAAAATATTTTCAAGTCAATGCAAATACTAATAATGTCTTTTTCTGACTGCTCCATATAAAAAGTTTTTAAATGTTTACACTTTTCTCGTAATACCTTTAATATGCCGAGTTGCCACGGTCATTTCGTCAATTATTCAATTAGTTTTAAGGAAATCAAAGTTAAAAAGAATTTATGTAAAAGGTGTGAATAATGTTAAATTTGAAAACTCATGGCTTATTAAATATAAACTGCCTTCAGTAAATTGCATGAAAGTAAAAGAGAGAACCTTAGCGATTCATAAAAATAATTAATTTTTGAAAAGAATCGCAAAATGGTCTGTGTCTTCATCTAAAAATTGTAATAAAAACCCTTTAAAAAGAATAATTTTTATCAAAACAAATGACGAAAAACAATAATTATATTTAATTTGTTACAATTAAACTTGAATCGTTTTTCAAAAGTAGCATTAATATTCTAATTGATTATTCCATAATAAATTAAATAAAAAGTAAGTTATAAGGAATGTTATTGCTTTTTACTTTTAGTTTTTTTAAATTCTCCCATTCCAATGTATTTCAACTTATTAAGCCAAACCTGGACGAACGTCGCCGACGAATGCTCCGCACATAATATTTAATATTTATTGACAACATTGTCAACTACCTCAAACCAATCAAAATATAACTTATATTTTGTGTACCATATTTAATGTTTACTTGCGAAAGTGCAAGTACAAATTAAAAATTGTAAAAAATGAAATTAAAACGAAGCACCGAACGAGAACAAAAGTTTTATTTAATGTTCAAATTTTATATTTTCATTCAAAAACATGACTATTAATTTATATTATACAATAAAAAAATATTTCATTTATGGCAACTGAGCAAGTTATTTTTGCAATTTTAGCTCGTACGCAACTGCATGTTGATCAATTAAAAAAATAAGAACGGATAAATGATTCTATTTAGCAAAATTAAATCAGTAATTGGAGCAAAAAAAACAAGTAAATAATTATATAAATAAATACAAATAGAGATTTGAAGAAGAGAATAGAATGAACTAAGTCAAAATAATTGAGTATTGAAAAATAATTTAAAGATTTTGATTCTTGCTGGCACCAAGTTTTTTTTTAAAAAGCTAGTAAACTGTCAAAAAATAAAATAGTTTTGTTCTCTATACAGCCGTGACCAAAATAATTTTAGGGCATTTAAGCAGAGGTTATTGAACTGGAGAATTGTATTCTTAATTAAAAGAATGTACAAATAAATCATCATAATAAAAAAAAAGTAAAAAATTCAAAGTATGGGAATTCATGTCTTCATAATAAAGCCCAAAGTCTACATCAAAATGCCGAACAGCAATTTGAAACATATCTATGTGTAAGAATTAAAATAAATAAGGAGATAAAAATAAAATATAMATAAAKGATAAATACCAAGCTTATTTCAGTGGTTTATTCGGAATATAAATATTTAAGAGGGTTGGCGAAYAAATTGACATCAAAAAGATTTTGAAACGAATATGAGTTAAATAATCATTAAGAGTTTAATTAAATTGCAATTCGTCTGATTATGCAAAAAATTGTATTTTTTTCAAACTTAATTTATTCAATTATCATTCTCATCATCTTTTTTGACTAAATAGAATTTGTATTTTGTACAAAACAAATCAACAAAATATATAAAATTTAAAACCTATTATTAAGAAAAATTATATAAATATGTTATGAAGTGTAACAATTAAATTAAATTCTGCTTACATTTAAGTAACACAATAATATAAACATTGAGAATGCAATTATTAAAATATATAAAACCCATAAGAATGAATTGCTTTGTACGGAAAAGCGGTCAATAAAATATTAAAATAAAAGCAATAGCGATGAAAAGCAGTAATAATTTAATAACATTAGCATGAATCTTTGAAATAAAAATACAAAAAATTATTAACGGAGTTCACCCACCGATACGCTGTTTAAACAGCTCCATTTTAAAGCATTCATTACTCAACAAAATAAATTTGCTTTGATATTGAATAACAAAGTTGAAACACTTGTTTTGTTATGAAAAACGGAAGAATATTTAGTTTTAAAGGTAAAAATAAACCTTCAACCTATAAAGAAAAAATATTAAAACCTATAAAATAAAATTGAAAACAAACAAAAAAATCTACAAGAAATATAAATAAAATTAATTTTGGGCGTATAAAATCAACGGATTTTCTTAGAATATTCCACAAGTAATCAAACTGTAATATTTACTTTATTTTAAAATGTATAATTAATTATTGCAAATACATGAAAATTAATGCTTTAGTCAGGAAACCCCAAAACACGCAGGACGATTAACGCGATGTCAGTTCTGGAATAAAGAATAATATTATCAAATACGTCTTTATAACAATGAGATTATTAAAATMATCAATTGAAGAATTTAACTAATGCCAATGCGACTTTGTTATCAGATTTTGCTTTGTAAATCAGGTGTGATTAGACTAAATAAAAATAAATAAAATAGGCAAAAATGCTAATATGTATATAAAAGCAAAAATAAATTATTAAAACGCCAAATTTCTTTATTCAAACAGTTTAAAAATTTAAAAAAAAACTCACTGAAACAATATTTGTCTTTTTTGTTATTGTTATTCTTCTTTCTGCCTGCGGTGTTTCAAAATGCTCTAGATAAAAAGAATAATTAATTCTAAAATGATTAAAATCATATTGATAAAGTTCAAACTTTTTATCATTGCTTAAAATAAAAACAAAAAATCTAAATATTCTTAAAACCAAAATTTTGTGCATCTTTAATGTATTGTAATATTTATTTTGAAAATTTTTAGGGAGAGTCATGGTTTTTGACTTTGTGAAKATGTTTACATGTTTMAACAAKAAAAATCAAAACAAAATCTGTTATTACAGAACACAAAATTAGTTTAAATAAAATAAAAATTTGTKTTAAATAATTATAAATATATTTATACTCCGGAGAGCTATTTCTGATAGAAGAAATGATCTTGCAAGGCATGATTGAAATCCCATCAGACAACCACACATAAAACAACGACTGCTTTTCTGAATTACAATTCAATAAAGTCAAATGTTTTTTTATAAGTGGTAATATTTTACAAATCGAAATTTTATGCAATGAAGAGGACATTTTTGAATCGGGTGTCATAAAGCTAGCTATATTAATAAAATGAACTAGACCAAAGCAAAATAATTATTCAAAGTATATTAATAATTAAAACAATAAATCATAAATTCATATTAATACACGAAATAATGCATCCTGTCCCCAAAGTAAAATTGTACGAATCGTTTAATAACAAATGATTTTAGATAACAAAATTGAAACTACAATAAAATAAAAAATAAAAAACAACAGTACACAGAAAGTATGACATAAAAAGGATGGATTATGCCATGTGAGATCATTCTTCAACATTACTAAACTAAATTTTATTTAAAAAAAATCAATTTTAAATTTAAAATGAACATTTTTCACATTGTAACCAAACAAGGAATACCCTGATGATTGAAATATGGATATTAAACGTGCATTTCTTATTAAAATATACTAAGCTTAATTACTAAAAATCAATAGAAACTATATCACGAGTTATTAAAGACTTTTCATCATATTAATCAAATCAAAGTAAAAAAACACAAAATCTGTATATGCAATCTTTCAACACATAGAAAAGCGTACAACTAGGCCCCGGTGCAGCTTTCTATGGACTTTGTAATAAAAAATATTTTACAATTGAAATAACTGTAAGATTTAAAAAGATTTTCAGAAAACAAAAACCAAATTAAAATTATAAAAATAAAATAGATAAATGAAAAAATAATTGCATTTTCAAAGCATAAACAAGATTTTTGTTATAAATTAAAATAAATAAATCAAACAAAGGTTTGCATTCCAGTGATCGTCATTTTGAGATGAGCGTGCATAAATTAAATAGTAACTCAATTTAAAGGTAAAAAAATTTCATTGAATAAAAACTAAAAAGAGGATTTGTCGACTGCCGCACAAAGATATAATAATATAATTAAATCTCATTTAACGAAGAAACAAAAATACTGATAATACACGCATTCCAGCACCGGTGGATGTATTTAAAGGGTAAAATTTTTGATAAAATATTGAAAATGATTCTCATTCTTCTTTATTAAAGATTTAAATATTTTGTTTACAAAAAAAAATTTCGTTCAGCTCTTTCATTTCTTCATTCAAGGAATCATCCATCCTTCTTTTGGCGCCATATCCGTTCAGAACAAAAACGTGCCAAAGGCAAACGCAAGACATACTGAATTAATTAATTGTTTAAAAAATGAATTTGTAAAATTAATTGTTTAAAAAATGAATTTGGTAAAATTAATTGTTTAAAAATGAATTTGTAAAATGCACCACCACTTTACAAAGAAGTGTCGGCACTGTAACAGTGAGGTCAGTACCAAACGCTCGACGATCACCAAAATCGATCGGTATTATGAACTGTTCGTATGGCACCGTTGTCGCTTCAGACGTCATTGGCTTAAATGTTGATGGATATGCTTTCGTCACAAATTCCATTGAGAAAGTACAGTACACTCAAAAAACGTGTTCTTCCTTTTTTTGGCTTTTTTATGTAGGGTTGGTCCCCGACCCCTCGGGGMCGGGAAAAGTCGGGYTTTTGGTTCCCGACTCAAAAAAAGTCGGGATTCGGGAACCAACCCTATTTGTTATGTGTTTAATTTTTGAAACTTACCCCATTTGTTGTCGTCGTCGGCGTAATTCGTGCCCCATTTGTTGACGTCGTTGGCACAAGTCGTGCCCCAGTTGTTGTCTTCGTCGTCGGCACAGTCTTTTGAAGTCTAATCTCGCCGGGAATAATCTGGCACGTGCAGTCCCAAGTGCCACCCTTTTCGTTAGCCAATCTTTGCTCCGTATTTTGGGCACATTTACGTTTATCCAGGCTGCCAGTGCAGCTAACGTGTAAGGCATCCGATTTACGCCCTGTTTGTTTAAACGTGCTTTTTGCTTGTTTAACTCGGTAAGTGTCAGGGATGTAATCGCTAGGGCGGCGATTTATATGGAAAACCATATTTTTTTGCGCACTTGAAACGGCTTCTAAATGCCATAAATAGTATTTTAACTTTGTTGGAGCTTCTAGAGCCCATTTTATAATCCATATTTCGCCTTTTTTCAAAAATTCGTTAACAAAAATGCAATAAAAACGAAAAATATACCCCTAAAGATCGACTTTTTCAAAATTTCAAAAAATACCCCCTAAGGATCGACTTTTTCAAAATTTCAAAAAATGCACCCCTAAAAATTGACTGTTTCGTGACTAAAAATTCTCCACCATAAAATTGAAAATTTTTAAAATTCTGCTAATTTTCAAAATAAAATGCCGTTAATTTGCATATAAAATTTTTTATTGCTCTTATTACTTCTATTAGCCCATTTTTTGCAATATTTGAAAAAATTTTATCCATATTTTGTCCATATTTCGCAATTTTTGTCCATATTTTGCGATTTTTCATCAATATTTTATGGCCATATTTCGAGATTTTTTATCCGTATAAATCGCCGCCCTAGTAATCGCGCCGAAAAAAATGCGATCGGCGATATGCGATAAGCGATATCGAATTTTTTAATGCAATAGCGATATGCGATAAAAGCCTTTTCCAATGCGATAGCGATATACGATAGGCGATATGCCAAAAAAGCGATAAATGCGATATATATCGCGCGATAGCGATAACGATTTACATCGTGGTAAGTATTGAATGAAAATGTTCCCCCCCCCACCCAATTTTTAAAGCAATTAAAAAGTGTTAATATTTTAAATATAACTATAACAATAAGCACAATTAATAATTACACCTACCTTTACAATCGTTAGCATAGCAATGAGGCGTTTCTTGGTTAACGCAATTTATGGTTACTGTCGGCTTGAGTGAATTACGCCAATTCGAATGTTTGTTTTTAAAAGTGCACGAGTTTCCTATTCAAGAAATTGCAATAATTGTTATATTGATTATTTAGATTAGGGTTGAGCCCCGACCCCTCGGGGGCGGGAAAGTCGGGGGTCGGGGATGCCGGGGTTCACGATGTCGGGGGACGGGGTCGGGGAGCACCCAATTG
>MEIZ01000531.1:13194-25478 GCA_001723225.1 Globodera ellingtonae
GAGGCAATAGAGTTGAAGACGATGGGAAGATTTTTTGAATTAATAAAAAAAAAATTTATTTTACCATTGACCATTAAAAAAAATTGGTTACCTATTCCCAATCCCGGTCCCGATCTCGGTTTTTGAAAAGGCAAAATCCCGGTACCGGTTCGGATCCCGGTCTCGGCCAACTCTACCCTCCTCCTTCCCCAATTCCAATCTGAAGAGTTTTGGGTTTGATTGGACTCAGAATGAATGATTAAGGAGAAAGAGGACAATTTGGCCATCATGCAGAAGCAGCGTTTGCTTGTCATCAGAGGGACAACGGAGGTGGCGTTGCCTGTTTTGCTTGGTTGTCCTGCTTAAACAAAAGTTTTTTTCTTGCAGACGGTGGAGCCGGTGCCCCAATCGGGACGCATTTGTCAATTCAAAGATTTGGTGGTGACCACCGTACTGCTTGACGAAGTGTTTCGGGAACCTGAGAAGATCAGCAGCAAGCAGCACTTTGTGAACATCGAAATCAAAGCTGGCTTAGATGATTGGCCGGATTTTGAATTGATCACATTGGGGGATTGTAAATGAATTGCACATATTTATACTGAATACTACTGAATCCATCAGTCTAAAAATGCTAATGGAAAATTTATTTAAGTTATTTTTTAAATGTTGACTTGTTACAATTAGGGGCATAAGTATATGCCTCATAACACATTTAGCAGAACATAGCTTGTTTAATTGATTTTGGTTGCAAATTTCTTTAAAGAAAATTGCTTCCAGTTAAAAAGAAAGTTTAAGATTTTGCGCAGATTCGACCCGATTTTTTGGATTTCGGTCTGGTTTCGAGCCTCGATATTTGCGCGAGAGGGCATAATGTACTTGTAAATTTGAAAATTTTAAATTTCCAGTTGAAATGCCAGTTAGTGGTGCTTATTTTCAGTCCTCCAGTCCACCCCGGACGGTTGCCGGACACTTCGGTTTTGAAAAATCGGGTCCGTGACATGAAAACCCCGGAAAATCCCGCCAACAAATACACCCAACTCAAAGTTTGAAACTTTGAACAGTAATGTGAACGCACGCAACCTCCAACAGATTCTGTTTAAACGATAAAATTTAACATCAGATATTACAAAACGCCATAAAATCGATTGATCACTTCGGCAATATTAAATTTGAAGTTCGGCCCAAAATTTGCTTCAATTTTGTTGCCCAGGTTTAACATCATTACACACGGAAACAAATCATCGGCAGAATCGGCGACAAATAAATTGGCTATGTCTGAAAAAAGAATTTTGATTAAAATTAGTAGTTTTGAAGTCCGGTAAGCAAAAATCGGACAAAACCATAACTTAAAGAAATATGAAAAGAGATTTTTGATTAAATTAGTAAATTTGGCTTTGTTTTTCTTTTAGACTTTCTCACCCAAACGCTCGCCATTCTTCGTGTGAAACAGTTGGCGTGTTGCCAAATTGACGCCGCATCCGATGACGTCGCCGGCACCAAGCGAAAGACGACGACCATTTGAGGGCATGCCGCCCTCTGCCGGGTGACTCCAATAAATGGCATAAGTGCCGTTGCCCCAGAACGCGTAGGTGCCGCCTTTAGAATTTGCGGATAGTGAGAACTGGGAGAAGGACATTGCTTTTGTTGCAAGTCCAATGGCGTCACTTAAATTTTAAAACTCAATTTATAAAAATTTATTTGTACAATTAACTTACCACCAAAGTTTACCGACGATGATGTTCACTTCGTAGTAGAAAATGCCATTCTTTGGAATTGGCCGTTCGGCATAGACAGAGTAACAACTCGGGAAATGTTGGACCACCGCCGGCTGCCCGGGCTCAATGAGTGTGAGGTACTCTTGATATGCCGTGGGATCCCATCCATTCTGTTTCAACGGAAAGTGTTGTTTATGAAAATAGCAAAACTAAATTGTCGTTTATGGCAAGGATAGGGCGGGTTACCCAAAACCCGGTCTTTTTTTCAACCCAAACCCGACCCGATGCTTTGTAGGGTTGGGTCCCCGACCCCTAACCCCGACCTCCCGCGCCCGAGGGGTCCTGGGGACTGACCGAAGTTTTTTTGGGTCGACACGGTCCGAATCCCGTCCGATCCGGCATTTTTCTCGACCCGCCCATCCCTGATTTATGGGGGGAGTAAAATGTGTTTCGTCGGACCATACAGACCAATCGATTCTTCAGTTTGGTTTTGTTTTTGTTGAAAAGTCAGGACCTTAAGCCTTTCCTTCTGTTTTCGGACGAGCGCAACGCAATTTATGGCGATTGGATTGCACAGCAAAAGTATTCGACGACCATACTGAAAGGGCAGCGTGGAAAATACCTGAAATTTGATAAAAATACTTAAAGGGCGGCTCGTATATTTCCTTGAATGCCAAGGACCGTCCTTGAAACTACCCCCTCGTTGCTAAAATTTAAAATGTCCTTATTTTTAAGAAGCGCCTTTTTGAAGCGGATTGAATTTGGTGGCATTTAAAAACGGCACACCTCACACTGCAATTCCAAGGGTAAACGCCGACGGCGTTTTATGTGCGAGTCATTTTTGTTGGAAGCGCCGCCGCTATTCGCCATAACAAAAATTGGATCGCTTTAATGGGAAAAAACAATCAAAATTTTTAACAACACTAAAAAAGTAGCAAATCTTAGCCGGGACTCTTGATTTTTTCTCGACGAGACCTTTGATTGCTCCGATCTCAAGTCTGGGGGTCTCCATGAAGGGAGTGTCAGACACTTGGTGTATGTAATTAGGTAATTAGGCATTTCGTAATATTCGGGCTGGTCCCCCTCCCCCCCCCCAATTTTTAAAAATAAAATAATAATTTTTAAAACGTTGTTAAAAGTGGCTCTAGGAGTTTTCTGGGGCGTATGTATAATCCGAATCTGACCTCTTTTTGACCTAATTCGAATTTCGAATTCGAACATTTGGTGGAATTTCCAAAAACGGTCAAAACTACAAAATATTACGGTGTTTGAATTCATGCTTTTTAAATGAATTTGAGGCCAACTACATAGAAGCTGAAAAATTGAATTTTTCACCAAATGTTTAAATTCGCTCAAAACAGAGGTCCCAAGAATGCATTTTCAAAATGGTCAAAAAGAAGAAGACCAAAAAGTAAACAACACAATTTTTGAGCTAAATTTAATTGAAGCTTAATTGTCACTAAAAATATGCAAATGCAATAAAATTAAATTCTTTGTATATTCTGAACGGTTGAAATGAATAAATAAATGAATGATCGATCAGTAATCAGTGAAAGTTCTTATAGTAAGTAGAGTAAACGGAGGACAGGCATTTTGTGTCATCGAGTTACAGATGAAGATTTAAAATTCTTTTGGGAAAATATTTTTTAAATGTAAAAAGAAGAAATTGCGAACGATGGATTAATTTTTTTTTACTTTATTCGACAAATTTAACGCCCGGAATTTCGGATGATTCCTGCCGGATCGAATAGTCCGGGTAAACAATCCGGATTTGGCCGCCGTAGTCGAGTGTGCGGTCCCTTGGCTGCTATTTTGCGTGTCAAATAGCATTATTTTCAGACAATTTTAGAACAAAAAATATTTCACAAAATTTTGACCAAAAGGGTCCCTCCCTCCTATGGTTTTTGGCAAACTTTGAGAAGCCATAACTTTCTTCACAGTGCTTTCTGCCAAGCCTGCGGATTCGTAATCAACTAGACGAGCGGAGTCGAGTCGATTGGGGTATATAGTTTGTAGGGAAAATCAAAGTTTTTGATATTCTTCAGTTTTTCCAATAAGTATATTTTAATTATTTAAAAAAAGAAACAAGAAAAATTTTCAGGGTTTTACTTAGAGTTGGCCGGGATCGGGAAGCCCGATCCCGGTCAGGACTGGGCAAAATGTTTTTATAACCTTTAAAGCTAAAGATTTTATAAAATTTACATGGGTTCGACAGGTATATTTGGCACAGTGGTTTGTCTTTTCGATGTTGTGTTTTGGGTTCGAATCCGCTTCACTGCAAGCATTTTTTCTTACCTTCCTTCGGCCTTCACATTCTATCCCCCCATTTTACCTAATTTAACATTTTAATGATTTTTAAATATTTTAAATTAAAATGCGCACAAAAAAAGACCGCCGGGCATCCTCGACTCTTATATAAAACCAATATTTTTTCCGAGATCACGAAGAAAAATGCTAAATTTGCGGGGTGAAATTTCTTAACAAAAATCCCAAATTTTTCCCGGCGGCGCCTTTTGGCACCGCCGGCCCCCCGCGCCCAAAAGCCGATTCAAAAATAGATTTAAATTCTCAAGTTTTATTTTCTATTGACGAATTCGTCAAAACATAGCTTCATTTCAGCGCAAATTTTTTCAGATTAGGCATTAGGCTTACAAATTAGAGTGAAGTCGATTGGTATATGATTTGGGTCATTTCGTTTCTGGCCTCCATGATCAACATTTTCTGCACTTTTTATTAAAACGATAATAAAATCAAAAATGAATCGTTGTCAGCTTGGCCATAATACCTTATTTATCAGGTTTTTCCTGCTTTTTTGGAAGTTTTCCTGATTTTTCAAAATTTGGAATTTTCTACTGAAAATTCCCAAAATTTAGAAACATTGGCAAATTTAGTTACTTTTTGACCAAATTTCTTAAAAACGCCTAAAAATTATTTTTGGTTTTTTTACTGTTTTTGCGTAGGCTGTTTTGGTCCTGGTTTTTGGGGTTTCCACAACAACAATTCTTATTCTCTCTGCCCCTTTGACCCGTCAATTAATTCACTTCTCTGCTGCTGTTTTATCTCCACACATTTCTTTCAAATTTAATATCGATCGCCTTTTGACATTTACTCATCGGCAATCCTTATGAATAGGGAGTATAATTAAATGCACATGCATATTTTTTCCCTGAACTGGGAACGGTCTGAAACGCACGAAAAAGTGTTTTCAGCTTGGTTTGAAGCTTCTAGAACGCATTTCCATGTGCATATTTTGGGATTTATGTGCATATTTTGGCATTTTTGCCATTTTTATCCCTATTTCGCTATTTTTCAAAAATTATTTAACAAAAATGCAATAAAAATGAAAAAAACTAGTGGAGTGATGTACAACGCTATTTTATGTGCTCTTAAAGCGCTGACGCGCTTGTAGAGCTTCGCTACCTAGTGGATTGATAGGGTCTTGGCGTCAACCGACGTGCACTTGGCTTCACTCCTGATGGAGTTGACACATTGCTTTTAGTGCAATGGAAACCGGAAGTGCCCTAACTCGCACATCATACCCTCCTCCCTCCCTTTAGTCCAGGCAGTTACACTTTTGAGCACTTAGGACAGTAAATCACTCGGATTGGAGGCCCTAAAGAGGGCCATGCCGTATAAAACCTCGACTCCTCCCCTCGCTCTTCACCATCCTTCGTGCAAATGAAAGTGCAGATGGGAATTGTTTGGCAAGTTATTAATTGTTAAGTGTCAAACTGCCTCTGGACTATATCTTCATTTTATTAAATGCTTATTGCAATTGAAGCATTTTTGCAGCCACAATGTTGTGTACTCTTGCTTGGCCTTGAGCGTCGACTTCCCTTTTGGGGGCGTACACGCGGACATTGTTTCCGTCCGTAGCCCTTGAAAATGCCGTGTACAGCTGGCCATGTGAAAACACCTCTCGCTCTAAGTCAATACCGACAATGTCAATGGTTTGACCCTGACCCTTGTTTATGGTCATAGCGAACGCAGCTTTTATTGGGAATTGCAGACGTTCATATTTTATGCCGCCAGGCGCCTTTTCTTCATAAACTTGGCGTGTCCGTTCAATGAAGAACCGAACTTGACCACCGAGAGCAGTGCCGTTGATAGCCCTGCCAACGATTTTGTCATCGCCAAGCTGTTCAATGACAATTCGAGTGCCATTTATAAGTCCTTCTCTGTCACTTTTGTTAATCAAAAGGACTACAACGCAACCGACCTTTAGTCGGAGACGATGGGGCGCCATCCCTGAATCGTTGCGTCTGTTCAGCGCAGCCACTTCAGAC
This sequence comes from Globodera ellingtonae, assembly GCA_001723225.1. Taxonomy (NCBI): domain Eukaryota; kingdom Metazoa; phylum Nematoda; class Chromadorea; order Rhabditida; family Heteroderidae; genus Globodera; species Globodera ellingtonae. The sequence continues at coordinate 19,175 of MEIZ01000531.1, forward strand.
TCAATTTCATCAATGTCAAGTGGACGCTCGTCAAGCGGTTTGTCCGTAGACAAATACTCTCGCACTTGACCTGGCACTTTTTCCATCATCAACTCGTTAACCTCATCACATGTCTCAATGTGAGGTGCGAGAATCAACCTGCGGAGCAGTTCCTTGTCGTTCCCAAGGAGTTGTTCAAAGTCTGGATAGACAAAGTCTATCAGTTCTTCACTGCTCTGCACGAGGTATTGAGGAGGAATCCAGAAGTGTTCTCCGGTCTCCCCGAGGCCTATTTGGCGGCACATTTGCAAATATTCTTGCTGGCCTTGACCCATTCGTTGGTTTATTGTCAGCTTCATTGTTGTGAACTCAGCGAACATTGGTGATTTCTGAAAACACGCCGTGACTTGGGCGTAAATGCTTTCGCGAGGCACGACCGGCAGCGACTGTTTAAAGTCACCGCTAAAAATGACCGTTTTACCTCCGAAGAGGAGATCTTTGTGCTGGCGAATAGCCATTTCTTTGCACACTCGGTCAATCACCTCGATTACCGTGTTATGAAGCATTGTTATTTCATCAATGATGATGAGCTGAGCTTCACGAATCCGTCTGGCAAAAAAACTTTCATGCGGTATGCTTGGAAGTTTTTCCAGTGACACATCTCTGCCAAGACGGAATGTCGAATGGGCCGTTTTGCCATATGGCAGCAGGATTGCTGCACAGCCTGTGGATGCCGTAGCAAGCACTTTATGGCTGTTTGGCGGTTTTCGCAAACGCCTAATAATTTGCCCAAAAAGGAATGTTTTTCCAGTACCTCCGTCGCCGTATACAAAGAAACGGCGTGTCACTGTCTGATCCAGTGGATCGGACTGAATAGCTTTAACAACAGCATCAAAGACCATTTGTTGGTCGCTGTTCAATGGAGGCACATCTTTTTGTGGCTGATTGCCATTTTGTTGGCCAGGCGGCACATTCAAATCTTCATCGCCAAAGAAAAATTCCTCGATTGCTTTTTCTGTGTTTTTAGCAATCGAATTTGGCGGGTCCGGCAAGCCAAAATGTACACAGCTATATCCAAAATTGTGCAAGCGCCAATCGATATCAGCGAGGGCTTGCATTTCTCTTGAAAAGCGTTGGGTCGCATTGGCGATGCCTTGCGGGTTGTACATATGTTCCTTGAACTTGATCCACAATGCAAGAGCATTGCTCGGGTGTCCGAACACCAAGATGCTCACAAAGAGCCATCTCATTTGGTCTGGCCAACGGTGCAATGAAGCCTCTGTGAGAGTGTTCTCCCAGATGAAGTCATCTTCGAGGAGACCATGCATTGTCGCGGCCTCAATAAATGAGTCGCACTTTTTGCCATTGACAATCTTCAGTTCGTCCGGATCGCCAGGAAAGTGTTTCATAAGCATGTACAATGCAAATCTTTCCAGATCCGTTGGCGGAACAGGGACTATTCGGCCAATTGGAGGCCGGGCAGTCTGCTTTCGCTTGTACGCAACCCATGTTCCTTTTTGCCATCGAAAGCGTTCGGGGACTTGCTCAAAGAGCATTCCCTTAAATTCCGGATCGTGTTTCCAGACATTGCGCCACTGTTTCCAGTACGCCGAGCATTTTGACTCGGGTAAATCTCCTTGTTCGATTTTTTGAGCCATGCTCTGTTGCTGGAAGGCTCTGAACACCACTGGCTGTTGACCAGGCAAATGGATGTTCAATTTCACAACATTGTGTGAGAGTCTTACGAAAGGCTGCGACATAATGAGCGCATATGCCTCGGTCGATCCGCGAAAGTTCATTTTCGCGTATTGTGCCGGCTCGTCAATGCTAATTTTGCCGGACTCTTCTTTGCACTCGACATAGCAATGTCCAGGCCCTTTAAAAGGGTATTTCAGTGCATATTTTATGTTTGCTTTGTTTCCATAAGCAAAAAGTACATTGTGATGTACYCGATACTTTAGAAGTATAAATGGGTTAAATGGGACTACATGTGAATTGTCATACAGTATATTCCCAATTTGTATTTGGGCACCACCATCTGCGGGGCTCGGCCTAAAATACAATGCTGGCCGATCCGGTCGCAAAATTGTTAAGTTGGAAAACGGCGCGGGGAATTGCTTTTTGCACCGGCCGTAATTTGCGTCGCGAGGACCGCACCAACTATCTGCACACCTGTGAAGTTGCAGATGTATAAGCTCGCGAATTTCGCGATGCATATTCGCAATGGGCGTGTCGTCATCCTTGTCTGGCAAGGACGGAATGTGAGCCCAAATATATTCTTGGATAACTTCTGGAATTGCATCCAGATCTGATTGCGCCACAATATGGGCGTGCGGGCCTCCGCGACCTTGAAACTCCATCGACTCACCGGAGCCAAGGATTGTTCCAAAACAATTATTTTTATAAAGGTCGTTGCGAAATTGCTGGACCTTGCTGGTCCATACCCGCATCCACATATCAAATCGGTCGGTGAATACCTGACCGTTATTGAAAATGTTTGCTTTAAATTCAGGCCATTCACGATTGTTTGTGAATGTAATAAACAACCGTGCCTTTTTGGGGTTATGGCAGCGCGCCATGATTGTGTTGCAATCTTCATACATTTTCTTCCAGAATTGCAATGAATTCACGTTTTGCTCGGCGAAACGCACAACACTGCCAATATCATCAACCGTTTTAGGCTGAGCATTTGGGTTTTTTTGTGCTTGTTGCTTGTTGTATAGTTTAATCAAATACAATAGCATATTTTTTGGCGTGCTGATGCGCAGATCCATTTCCGGTCTGCGCAGATATGTTGCTTTTTGCCAGTCAACCTTGGCCGCCTGGTCCAGAATCCAGCGCTGGCCAAGCCCGCCACCACATGAAAGGATGTGATGATATCCGAGCTCAACGTTTTCATCCCTGATTGCGAGATAATATTTRCAATGATCTCGAAGGGTAATAAATTTTCTGGAGTTTTCAGGGCGGCTGCTTATTGAAGCAGTATCTGATGCGACTGATTCCACTTCAGAAGAAGCTACCGATTGAGTATCAAATGATTTGAGGCTTGTGTCGTCATCAGAACCCATTTCGGTTTGGTCTTCATTGTTAATTTTTCGTTTACGAGGRGGTGGTTTTGCGTATGGAATTCGATTTTCAATAGAATATCCATCATCTCCTCTTGGCTTGATAAGAGGGTAGGTGAGACTGTCAGTCCATGGACTGAAAGGAGCAATCTCTCTCAATTTTCCCTCTTTGTTTTCGACCCAAATCCCTTTGGGTGCCGGCACCCCAGAGGGGTCTGCATGGATTGCAAACATCCCTTCACCTGTTGACGGGGTGATAATTTGGTGGGGGTGCAACTTTGGGTCTTTCAAAGCCGTAGGTACAGTACGTTGATTCAAAAGAGTCATGCGGAAGAACCGCAATTCTTCATTACTCTTTTGTTGTTTGAACAGTTCCTGCAGCTGTTCTCGAGCTTTTTTGTAAGCGTCAGCTGCTGGGTGCACCTCATCAATCATTGCTTCCAACGTCGCCAAGGTGCCTCCATTTAATTTGTGCCCCTGGACAAATGCATTTTCAGTCGTTATGTTTACGCCAGTGAACGTGGGATTGGTTCGACGATGCTCCATGGCTTCAGCAGGGTCAAGAATGTACAGCTGACTAAAGCCAGGTGTTTGCAGTGACCCTGCTTGCATGCTGCTTATTTGCCGGTGGAAGTCTCCATTCAGGATAACTGCCATYGGTCCGCCAGCAGGGCATGGTTTGCTACCAGCAGAGACGCTGGCAAATTGGAGCAGATTATTATAGCGCGATTCGTGTTTGACGAATTCTTTCCCTTCACGGGACTGATTGGTGCCCACAATCAGCTCTTTGAGAGCTTCAGGGTGTGGGCTTAATGGAGGCAAAACAACTCTACCATCACGACAGCAAAGGCTACTTGTTTCGTGAGGAAAGAGATATGCTCCACAATTTGTGCACTTTTTCTCACCGAGCTCACCAGAGTGATAGTACTCGGGAAAGTGCTTAGCCTTTGCAGCAGCGCAACACCACCCTTTGTGGACCAACTTGCAACGTTTTGTGATTGGTGTTGCTGGCCCCAACGCATTTGAGGGGGTGGAATCATTCTGCCGCTTTTTATTGCGCAATGAACGCCTAGGTGGCGTTTTAGGCCTGACGAAAACGGCGTCATCATCGATCTGCGCAATTGGTTCTTGCGCTGTGCAAAAATCGATAACCAATCCAAGTTCGTTTGGTTGGTTTTCACCTGGCACGGCTGCCTGTGCTTGAACAGCAGAATGCACTGCTTCTTCATTTTTCGGAAGATCGATGAAGAAAATATTTTCTTCTTCCTTTTTTTCCTTGGTCGGAGCATCAACAATAATGATATCGTCGGAATCATCGTCTACTTGTACATTTGACTGAAAAATTTTGGAAGTAGATTGAAMATCATTCATTTCCAGCCTTTTGGCTAATAGGCAAGGTAACGTTACATCCGCCCTTGGATGAAACGGCACATTGTCCGAGTTGTAAAGCTCGTTTATGTGCCACAAAATCCTTTTCTTTTCAAAATTAAGATTCAAATTTTGCAAAATGAATGTTTTTTGGCTCATAAGCCAAGACTCCGCATACAGGCAAACRAARTAGCCGCAGCTAAATCCGTCGTGCTGCGGAGTCAGATTTTGATCGTCAACATTATCAATAACAATTGATTCAAGCCTTGTTGACGAGATCTCAGCAATTATGTCTTTTATGAGATTGGATTTTTGTGTATCCAATGTGGACTTTTGCAGAGAATCTGCAAAGAATGTTCCAGCTTCAACATCATGGACAAGGATTGTCCAATGTCCTGGAAAGTTTATAGGCATAAGGATTACTTCTGCCGGAATGGATGAATCGAAACCATATGTGTAGTTTCGATATGAWCCACGAACTCTGGAAACCGCCGCATCAAAGACAATCGAGTCCAGTACAACAACTTTTCGTTGTGAAATGGTAGCCAAATAGGCCAGATACACGGCAATAAAGCCATCATTGAGCCATTCGGTGGGGTTATTCCAGCAGGTTTCAATGAATCTGGGCCCAGACGACGTAGCATCATCTTGGTATAAGCCAATGGCAGCCCATCTCCATATGCGACAGTTAAAATTTCGCGTTTCAGCAAAATTAATATGAACAACATTGAAATCAATGTGTTCTGGCACATTTCCAGATGTGCACGTGACATTTTCCGATTTAACGTTGGCATCCACTTCATCAAGTGGTTCTTCAACCTGCATTGTTTCATTTCCAACAATGCTTTTATCCAGAAGTGAGCCTTCGCTCATCGGATCAGCATTTTTTCCTCTGCCTGGACCTCCCCTTTTTTTGAAGGGGTGCCCGCCTTTTTCTCGTGTAGAAACAGGCGTTGAAGGAATAAGTTCAGTAATAATTTTTTGGTCAAAATCAAAGACCTTATCCTTTTTATGGCACGGCGAATTTGTCAAACTTTCAGCCACTGCTGAGCTCGGTGTGTCAGTCAATGACACCCAATCAAGTCCAGCCGCTAAGGCTTTTTTTCCGGCTTTAGGGGGTCTGCCCCTTTTTTTGCCTATAGATGAAGCCGGGGTGCTTATTTGCAAAGCACTCATTTTTGGCGTTGTGCCAAGGGATGCCTCTTCATTCCCATCTGCACTATAGTCCAAATGAGGACTGTTTGGGATTTGTGAGCCTGGGCTGACAGACTGGTCGGTCAGCCGCTGCTCCTTCCCCATTTTTCGCAATTTTTGTTGCTTTGAAGGCATCTGAAATACAAAATAATAGGGAAATACAAATGTGGCATACAGTACGGATGGATAATATTGACCATTAAATGCACATAAATTTAAAAATATTTATTCAATTAGATAGTGCATCACAATAGAATATCAGCATCCGATTCGCCATGATGTATGAAGACGTCCTGTAGCAATCTGCCAGCCAGGACTCACATATCCCAAATCGCCTTTAAAAGCTCAGTGAGAGCAGAAGGCATGCTTGATAYWCTTCTTGAACCTGCCCGAAAGCAGTTTCGCGTCTTTGGTCGGGACCACAAAGCCCCGAAGAGGCAGGTCCCCGCACCCTGGGCCGGGACCACAWACCCCCGAAGGGGGCAGGTCCCCGCACCCTGAACCGTGACCACAATCCTACCGAAGGAGGTAGGTTYAGCGAATGCATACCCTTCTTGATTACTCATAAATCCTACGGTACCTCTCACCAGTCCACCCAACCGTGCAAAGTGCTGGCAAGGCTTCGCCCCGGATGTTGGCAGGTACCGTTGGGGAACTACGAGCAATCAGGGTATTGCATAACAAAGAGATTTATTAAT
>MEIZ01000532.1:0-10599 GCA_001723225.1 Globodera ellingtonae
AGCGTCACAAATTGAGGCAAAATTTATTGGAAATAATTATTACATTTTCGAGGATTTAATAAATATTTTTAAAGATAATTGAAGAACTGATGCCCCGTTCGTGTGTGATCAGATGCATCAAAGATCAGTATGGAGCCTACGTCATGGACACGGTGAATAACACCAAAATACAACAATTATATAAATGTGTTGTTTGAGTCTTTAGCCGGGGCTCCCGGGTCTGGGGTTAGCTTCATTTGAAACTGTTAAAGATTCTTCGCAGATATTTGAACTCATCGAACCACAACAGCTTCAGTTTGTCGTTGATGCCATACTGTCCAGCCCGTCGGATTCGGTACAGCTTTATCAGATTTTGATTATTTATTTAAAACTATTTTAAAACTATTAATTTCAAATCCTTCTCATCTCAACAGGTTGCCTCCCTGTCCGTCCATGAATACGGTAGTCTGGTGATCGAACGTGTTCTTGAACACTGCACGGAGCAGCATAAGCGTCCCGTCTTGAAACAACTGTTTGACAATGTGCTCTCTTTGGTCACGGATAAGCATGGCAGTTTTGTGATCCAACACGTGATTGAGCATGGACTGCCCGAAGACCGGGAGCGCATTGTGCGCCGTCTGCATGAGAAAGTGCTTCTCCAATATAAATCCTAAATATTGCCGTGTACAATAAATTAGTAAAATATTTAAACATCCTTAAAAGGTCACCTCCCTGTCCCTCCATGAATACGGTAGTCGGGTGATCCAACGTGTTCTTAAACACTGCTCGGAGCAGCAAAAGCGTCCCGTGCTGGAACAACTGCGTGACATTGTGCCCACTCTGGTCTTGGATCAATATGGCAACTACGTGATCCAACATGTGATTGAGCATGGACGTCCCGAAGACCGGGAGCGCATTGTGCATAGTCTGCAGGGCGACATTCTGGAGAACATAGATCGCAAAAGCATCTGCAGCATAATCGAAAAGTGTTTGATTTTTGGGACGACGAAGCAGAAAAATGCGTTGATCGACCAAGTTTGTGCGGAGTGAGTTTTTTCCGGGAGCCCCAAAAACTAAATTTGTGCTTTTTTTGTTCAGCGACGGCACTGGGAAGACGCCCTTGTTGCAAATGATGAAGCAACAGTTCGCCAACGACGTCGTGCTCAAAATGGTGGACGGCGCGGACTCTGCACATCGTGACAAAATGATGTACGCCATCGAAGAACACATTCCGGCACTGCTAAAGAGACAACAGTGAGTTTTGTGTTAGCTTTTATGTTTTTCCATCGATTTTTTTTTGTTGTTATCGATTTTGCCTCTCGGGACTTTTGAATGCCGGAATCAATAAAAAAAAAGTCGGCATCCGAATTCCAGCTCAAAAGACCCAAATCCGGCATGCCGAACCCAAAAATGTCCGAAAACTCGGCATCCGGTTACATCCCTTACATTTTTGTGGTTGATCTGTTGATGATTTGAATGTTTTTTGAGTTTCAGATTGCTTAACACCGTTCAAGCAAAGCCAAGGGACGAACGGCGCACAGTCACCGACAAAAGGAAGAAGCGGAGTAACGGATTATTGGATGATTGAATAAAAAGTTTCTCTTTTGCTCATCGGACAATTATTGTTGGTCATTGAACTCTTGTTTGCATTTTCCATCAATTGTTTGAAAAATTCCATAAACGTCAATAAAAAATTTTAAAACTTGCGACTTCCGAAAATTTGAGGTCGTCGGGGTTGGTTGTCACACGGTGATATAACCGGACCAAAAAAAAATGTCCGAAATTCCGGGCCTGAAAATAAGGTGAACTTTAATATTTGGGATCCGGTCTTCGTGGTTGAATTATGCGGGGGGGGGGGGGAATGAAGTGCACCCCAAAAATTAGTTAATTATTGCAACAAACAAAAAAACATATTCGGTGCTTGTTCCCAAAAGGAACCATTTTTATGAAAAAAGCGTACTGACCGACACCAAATAAAAAGCAAATACATTAATTCAGCAGAGGAAGGAATTAACAATTATTGTATTATTTAATCGAATTTCTGTTTAAAAACAAATTTAATAGTGCGGTCTGCCCCTCCTAAAATTGATTTTTGGAAGATTTTGAGTTTTTGAAAAATTGTTCGGGTTCAGGGTTCGGAAATTCGCAACTGGTCGTCGTCCGAACCGAAATTACTGTTTTTTAAAAATTTCAATACCCCCCCCCCATAGGAGACCCTTTGCCGATTTTCGTTTTTTGTCCCTAACTTTTTTTGTTTAATCAGCAGCTCTTACGTGTCTTTCGCATTCTGGTAGATCTTTATTTTTCACAAAAAACATAAAAATGTTTAAAATGAAGTTATTTAAAAAAACTCCTAACAAACACACAAAACAAGGGAAATGTTTGGAAAGCACAAACATTCAGTCATTTAAACCGAACAAAAACACGCAAAGCCAGGGTGGCTTAGGCCTTATGGACCAAAAAGAACCAGAATTTGCTGTCCCGGAAAGCCAACTGGACCAGAATTAGGCTTTTCGGGAAGTCAGTATAAACCAGAATTCGTTATTTTATGTTCTGGAAACCCAGAATGTACCAGTATTTGGTGTTTTGGAAAGTTAGCTGGACCATAATTAGGTTTTGCGGAAAGCGAGTATGAACCAAAAATTTGGTGTTCTGGAAAGTCAGCATAAACCAGAATTTGGTGTTCCGGAAAGCCACATAGACCAGAATTAGGTTTCCGGAAAATCAGCATGCTCCAGAATTTTGTTTTTGATTAGGTATATTAAATGTGAACCGGAAAATGAGCAATTGAAGGGGACTCAAAATGAAAAATTCAGCCCCGGGCTATAACTCGTCGCGCATTGCTCGTAGCTGGATGGAGTCAATAGTTAAAATGTAGAGTTTTTCGAGCTCTATCGAATGGTGTAGGTGTCGATTGAAAAAATTCAGAAACTTTTCAGACAGCCCACCTAAAAGTTCGATGACCAACAAAAAAAACACACGTCTGACCATATGCTGTCTGCCGCATGGTTATTTTTTTTTGAATTAGTGGTAAAATGGCGTGAATTTTGGCGTTTCGCATAATTTTGTCTGCTGCTGGAGTTGACCCATACCGGAGCACCACGATTCGGCGCGCACGACTCGGCGCGGCACGATTCGGCGCCGATTTTCGTTATAACTTAGTTCAAAGTCAACCAAACCAAACATTCTTGGTATCATTCGAAAGCATGTAATAAGTAGAAGCTTACAAAGGCAAAAGCTAAGCGATTCGTCTTAAACAAAGAAAGTTATGACGTCACCACGACAAAAATGGCAATTTTCACAGGTTTTAAACCTATAACTTTTTTTTGAAAAGACGAATCGCTTAGCATTTGCCTTTGTAAGCTTCCACTCATTGCATGCTTTCGAATGATACCAAGAATGTTTGGTTTGGTTGACTATGCCGAGTCGTGCGCGCCGAAAACTATTTTGCCAAGAGTATTGACACGAAAAAAAAGTGAAGAAAAGTAAAGAAAACAAACGCTAAATTCAAAAATTATGTCGACGGATTTTCACGCATTTTAATCAAAATTCTATAAAATTATGCACATTTTAAGCTACCTATAACTCAAGAACAAACTTATTAATTAAAAAACGGCTTTATTAATGGATGCATTATCTTATTTTCTAAGGTTGGTGAAAATTTGAGAAAAATCTGTCGGACGTAACGGAAGTTTGTCGGATCTGCTACCGGTCCGAGTGTCGAATGGTCCGAGTGTCGAAAGTCCGAGTGTCGAATGGTCCGAGTGTCGAATAAACCAAATACAGTCCGAGTGTCGAACAAAACAAAAAATGTCCGAGTGTCGAACAGAACAAAAAATGTCCTAGTGCCGAAAAACCAGGGAAGGTCCCAGTGACGAGTTCTATAATGAATTAACGGGAAAACTGAATTTTTGATGGAATTTGTTAAGATTGGTCCACAAATTACGAATTTTAGCCCACCCAGTTGCATTCCTGACCAATTTCATAACAAAAAGTGGGAATTTTACACTATATGGGAGTGGTTCGGATCCGAATAAAAATAATACCAAACACTAAATTTATTAGCACCTCACCAATACCAGGATACCTCGCAATTGTCGTGGTTTCCGATCTCAAACTGCATTAGCTGTTGGCTCTATACCGGTTGTCAAAATAAATAGAAAAACAACAGTATGTATGTTAAAGATCTCGTTTCGAGGATCTCGAAAAATCTCGACTCGAGATCTCGCTCGAAGCTCAAGTCCGGTCTCTAGTATGTACATAAATAAAAAGTATGAAAATTGATCCGATTTTGCTTTTTGCAGTGAAAAAATGGAATTCGACACTCGGTCGGTATTTGTTCTATTCGACACTTAGACTTTTCGACACTCGGACATTTTTTGTTCTGTTCGACACTCGGATAGTATTTGCACTATTCGATACTCAGACTTTTCGACACTGGTACTTTCGACACTNATGTTGTACTAGTACTAGTAGAACAACCAATAATTAATTAACTAACCTCTCTGTTCCGCTCAAAACTTTCTGAACAAAATTCAGTGATCGACGCACTGAGCTGATCAATTTCTGCCGAATATTTGCGCTTTACATCGTTAAGCGGCGGCGCCGACGACGACGACGAAGCGCTGGCGATGGACAAATTCGACACATTTTTGAGCACTAAAAATTGCATATTTAAATTCGTTGTCCCCAACCGTTACAATTTTTCACAATTTACAAGGTAAGGCATTGGGGGCAAAGCATAAAAAAATTATCTTTTTTATTTTATTTTAAATAAACAACAAATTTTTTGATAAAACACAATCATTCGATCAAATAATCGCCGTCAAATACAACAATCAAATTTTTCCAGAAAAAAAAAATTATAACGGGTGAAATTTTTGTGTTTCTACCCAAAACCAGGGCCGTAAACTAGCCGTGGATTTCGTTGTTGGTGGGAGAAGATTTTTTTTTTAATAGAATTTATAAACTCGAAAATTTTTGTCAATTTTTGAATTTTTTAAAAAATATTTGAGAGTTCTGAATCCGTTTCCGTACGGTTTATTTAACAAAAAAACAATTATCGGCCTCTTGCCCCCCCCCCTGGTTAGGCAGGCCTGAGCCTAGACTCGCTTACAAATTAGGCTTAGGCCCCAAGCGCTTCGAAGCAAGCCGTACGTAATAAGCTATTATAATTAGAGATTTGAAAATCCGCATTTTTAGGCTTAGGCTTAAATTTGAAAAGCTTTAACTAGCTAAAAAGTCACACGCTTTATTACATTTTAGGTATTGTAGGTGATAATTGTTGTATAGTATTAAGAAATTTTCAAACCTTATCTTCCTTTTTTTTAATTAAAAATAACAACAAAAAAAAATAAAAGTTAACCTGAGCAAAGTCTGAGAATGGATTTTGGCATTGGCCAAATGGGGGGACGCAACAGCGGGCCGGTCAATGTGTACATTCCGACAATTTGTTGAAGCGTCAAATGCCAGAGTCAAAAAATAGTTGGAATTGCACTGCATGAATACAAAAACGGTGTTTAAAATTTGCAACAAAAAAAAAATGTTGATACATAGATAGTATAGGTAATCTCAGTAGGGCGTTCAAAAATATGCACATGCATATTTTTTTTTCTCAACTTGGAATGACCTAAAACCAGGGTTGCCAACAAAAATTTTTCAAAAAAAAAAGGACAGTGAAGGTCAAAAAAAAAAAGATTTTGCTGGCAAAAAAAAAGGACACTCTACAAAATGTTCAAAAATGCAGTAAATTTTTATTCTTTCCATAAAATGTGTGTTTTTTGATCATACATATTTCTCTCCATCGACAATTTTCAATTTGGGGTTGGAAATTGCGCTCTCATGGATTTTGAAAATTTTGCTTTTTTGGAATTTTGACTCAATTTGTAATGAAAATTGGTCCAATTCGCTTGATGAAAGACATTTTGAGTGTTCGAGCTCGGAGGCCTGCCTTAATTGTGAAATATTTATCTGCAAATAATCATTTAAAATATGCGCAAATTAAATATTCATGCTGTAGAGAATTGGGATTCCTGGAATTCGGTTTCTCAATTTGTAATTTCTATAGACAATTCGTAATTAGCTGTTAAGGGTGCTAGGAAGACTTTTTTCTAATTTTGAAAATTGGATCAAAATATTATGAAAATTTTTACAAAATTCGAAAAATAAGAACAAAATAAGGATGAAGGCCTGAAATAAGGACAAATCTTATAAATAAGGACAGATGCGCACTCTGGTATAAACAAACCCCTTTTTAATTACAATGTTTAAGTTGCCCTTTCATTCATTCAAACTTTTTTAATTGCTTTGTTTAGCATTTACAAATTAACGCAWTCGCTCAAAATGATSGGCCGATTCATTCGCRRTTTTCTGAACGGCCAACACATCATTTGCAAGGTTTGCTAATTTTTTCTATTTTTTTTGTTGTTAATTTTGGGTTTTGATTCCGTTTTGGTCACGGGAGACATTATGAAAAAGCGTAAAAACATTTCAACAATTTATTTCGTTTTTCGATAAATTTATCATCCACAAAGAATGAATTTTCGACCATTATTTGCCTTTTCGATGTAATTTTGTGCTTTTTGAATGATTTTAAGGCCAAATTCGATTTTTGCAAAATTTTGAATTTTCCAAAAATTGTTCTAATTTGGGTCCGTCCGGTGTGACTTGGAAATTTTTTTTTTCCAAAAAATCTTCCGGACCCTACTAATTAGGTTTTGTATCCCCCCTTTTAGTCTTTTTTTCAAAAATTTTGTTTTCATTTTATCATCAAAATGCTTTAAGAGGGTTTTACACAATTCCGAAATTTTGCGCTTTTTTTTGTGCACTGTTAGGAAAAACGCACAAAAATGCTCTAATTTGTAAGACTTTTGGAGGGGATCAGATTTTTTGTTTAAAACCCCTGGATTCGATGGATTAATCGGAATTGCAATAATGAGAATCCTTGTTTTTTTGAAATTCAAATGTTTTTTAGGTCCAACACGTTCAAGCTGTTCATTTGACGTGTTTGCATCAATGCGCCAACAATGTGTGCCCGGCAGCCGTTATTTCATGCGGCGCTCGCATGGCGTCCTCGTCTTCGTCGTCCAGTAAAGCTTGGACATTTGAGTCCCCAAAATCCACAGATTAAAAAAATATTCCAAATTTTACCTTTACTGTAACCGGTTGAAGTTGTTTTTTTCTTCAGATTTTTGCAATTTCAGACCGCCCCAGCCACCGTTCCGAGCTGTTGGACGCGTACCACAACAAACGTACTGCCAATCTTCAACTCGCCGATTTGGGCAAACACGCCGTGGCGTTTGCGCTGGACGCGCGCGGTTCAAGGTGGGGAAATTGCTGGGGTGAACAATTTGAACAGCCCGGGCTGGCGCCTTCCATGGCTTGTAACTTTCTTCAACTTCCATCGAATTAGACAAATTTAATACTATTCGAAAGTGTATAATTTGAAGATATCATTAAGCCTAAGCTAATTGAATGATGAAAAAATGCTTTTTCTCAATAAAAACTTGGGCTCTTATTTATTAGACACTTTCCTGCATATAATTGTACAAAATTTATCGCATTCGGTTGATGAAAAGTTACTCGGCGTCGGACTTAACAAAAATGCAGTAAAATGTAAATACACCTCCCAAAAACCGAAGAACAAACAAACAAAGCTATTATTGATTGAATATCGATTTTCCATTAACATTTCGCCAGGTTCATCCAGCAAAAGTTGGAGCGTGCCAATGCGACGGAGAAGGCTCAATTTGTGGACGCGCTGCGTGGCCACGTGTTGACATTGGCCCAGCAAGTGTACGGTAATCACGTGATCCGAAAGGCCTTGGAATCGGTGGACAAAGAGTCGCAGATTGAGGCAAATCATTTAGCGTTAGAGTCTGATCAAATTTCAAAAATCGAGACTTTTCGAGATTTTGAGATTTTATCATTTAGATAATCAATGAGATATCGGCGCAAGTGACTACCCTGTCCTTTCATGAATACGGCAACTTTGTGATCCGAAGTATGCTTGAACACTGCACGGAGCAGCAAAAGCGTCCCGTGTTGGAACAACTGCTTGACAATGTGCTCTCTTTGGTCACGGATCAATATGGCTGCTACGTGATCGAACATGTGATTGAGCATGGACTGCCCGAAGACCGGGAGAGCATTGTGCGCACTCTGCAGGGCGACATTATGAAATATGCACAGGACAAATTCGGCTGCCTCGTCATCTTGAAGTGTTTGATTTGCGGGACGGCGGATCAAAAAAAGGCGTTGTTCGACAATGTTTGTGGGGGGTGAGTTGCTTTTTGCATTAAATGTGTAGTGGACGTGCACTTTTTACAATTTGCCCTTTTTCGATATTCATTTTCGAAAAAAATTGTGTAAAAGTTTGAAGCGAAATTCWAAAAATTAAATAATAAATTTGGGGCTTAAAGTTTTATTTTTCAAACAGAGGGCCGGAGACGCTTCAAAATGCTCGACAGTTGATGGCTGACGAATTTGGCAGTCATGTGATTGAGGTCCTCCGAATACATACCTTAAATAGTAGGGGGGAGGGGGGGGTCAACCCTTCAGAATTTCTACAATTTTTGGCTTTTAAATGAGAAAAATCTATTTAAGCTGTGTCCGAATACTCATTAGTCGTAGAATCCGAATCTGACCTCCTTTCTGACCGATTTCGAACGCCGGACCCGAATTCGAACATTTAAAAAAGAATTGATTTTCAGTAAAAAACGTTCACCCAGAATCTAGAAGGAATGTAATTCGTCGCTTGTGGAAAGAACAAAAGGGAAATTGCCTAATTAAGAAGAAAAAAAGTTTCAGAAATTTTTCGAGTACGGTACGGACGATCAGAAGGCTCAACTTGTGGACGCATTGCGTGGCCACGTGTTGGAATTGGCCCTGCAAATGTACGGCTCGCACGTGATCGAAACAGCGTTGAAATCGGTGGACAAAGCGTCACAAATTGAGGCAAAATTTATTGAAAATAATTATTACATTTTCGAGGATTTAAAAATTAATAATTAAATACTTTTAAAGATAATCGAAGAACTGATGCCCCGTTCGTGTGTGATCAGATGCACCAAAGATCAGTATGGAAGCCCCATCATAAACACGGTGAATAACACCAATATACAACAATTATATAAATGTGTTGTTTGAGTCTTTAACAGGGGCTCCCGGGTTTGGGCTTAGCTTCATTTCAAACTGTTAAAGATTCTTTGCAGTTATTTGAACTCATCGAACCACAACGGCTTCAATTTGTCGTGGATGCCATACTGTCCAGCCCGTCGGATTCGGTACATTTTTATCAGATTTTGTTTTGTTTATTTAAAACTGTTTAAAAACATTTATTAATTTCAAAGTCTTGAAAAGCATCCTTTGTCCCTTCGCATCCCAACAGGTTGCCTCCCTGTCCCTCCATGAATACGGTTGTCGGGTGATCCAACGTGTGCTTGAACACTGCACGGAGCAGCAAAAGCGTCCCGTGTTGGAACAACTGCTTGACAATGTGCTCTCTTTGGTCACGAACCAGTATGGCAACTACGTGATCCAACGCGTGATTGAACATGGACGGCCCGAAGACCGGGAGCGCATTGTGCGCTGTCTGCATGAGAAAGTGCTTCTCCAATATAAATTCCTAAATATTGCCTTGTACAATAAATTAATAAAATGCTTAAACACCCTTAAAAGGTCACCTCCATGTCCCTCCATGAATACGGTAATATGGTGGTCCAACGTCTGCTTGAACACTGTTCGGAACAACAAAAGCGTCCCGTGCTGGAACAACTGCGTGACATTGTGCCCACTCTGGTCTTGGATCAATATGGCAACTACGTGATCCAACACGTGATTGAGCATGGACGTCCCGAAGACCGGGAGCGCATTGTGCGCAGTCTGCAGGGAGACATTCTGAAGACGCATTACAAAAGCATTTGCAGTATAATCGAAAAATGTTTGATTTTTGGGACGACGAAGCAGAAAAATGCGTTGATCGACCAAGTTTGTGCGGAGTGAGTTTTTCCCGAGAACCCCAAAAACTAAATTTGTGCTTTTTTTGTTCAGCGACGGCACTGGGAAGACGCCTTTGTTGCAAATGATGAAGAAACAGTTCGCCAACGACGTCGTGCTCAAAATGGTGGACGGCGCGGACTCTGCGCATCGTGACAAAATGATGTACGCCATCGAAGAACACATTCCTTTTGGCAATTTTTAAACCGTTCAAAAACTGGTTTAGGTAAATGTTTTTCCGCGCCAAATTTTTGATTGCTCTAGCGTTTTCAGCACCTAAGAAAACCTATAAAGGTGTTTTTAAGCGATTTCACATTTTCACATATAAGGCAATTTTTCCTGACTTTTAAACCGGGACTGGTATTGAAGTCTCCAATTTTGGGACTGGATTTCCCCGTTATAAAATCCCGTGTTTTTTTTCAAAATTGACAATCTTTGTTTTTGCCCATTAGTCCCGGTTTTTTTTAATTTTCTCAATCCCGGGGTCCCGGTTTCCCCCAAAAATCCCGGTCCTCGCCTACTCTACCTTGAACACCTCATACCTATGTGTGTGTTTGACCGGGCTCTGAAGCCAAATCAAACCCAAATCGGTCAAAATAAAAATCAATCAACCTTTTAAAATAA